>OX592720.1:0-45000 GCA_951361185.1 Ochropacha duplaris | reverse complement strand
ACTGAATGATACCACTAAGCTATTGACTACTAGGGTGGTATCATTTCTATTGGTATCTATGTTTTAAGCAATGTTATTTGATCAGAACAAATTGTTTTTCTTTATGAGCAATAGGGACTTTTGAATGTTTTTATATATATTGATATATATTGATATATTTACTATACTGCTTTCGATATGTTCATGTTTGGTTGAACGTTTTTAAGTTGCTGATTATGGTATTTATGTGTGCGATATAGTGTTCGGTTGTTGTTTCTTTGGTAATGATCTGTTGGAGATCGAAAGGATCGATTCTTAAATTGTTGGCTTCTATTGTTAGTGAAAGGCGGGTGTTCTGAAATCTGGGACATTCTTCAATTAGATGTGCTATTGTTTGTATGCTGGTGTTATCGCAGGGACATTTGTCATCATTTGTTATTCTGAATCTGTACAAATATTCTTTATGGAAGCCATGGCCGGTGAAAATTTGAGTGAAGGCAAAAGTGAGCTTGATATGTTGCAAGGTAGATTTAATTGTCGCTATCGTGGGAAACCAGTGTTTCATGATCATGCCTTTGGTGTTTGTTTGGTAGAGTTGCTCTGCAGCAACTTCACTGTCTTGTTTTCGCAGGTGTTTTACGTAGCTGATCGGGAATAATGAGTAGTTGCAAGTAGTGTGGCTGACGGCTGCTGCTTTTGCAGCAGTGTCTGCTTTGTCATTACCTGGGATTCCAGCATGAGCCTTTATCCACAGGAATTCAATGGTGGTATGGGATTCGAAAAGGGTGTTGTGAATTTGAGTTACGATCGGATGGTTACTGTGTGGGTTTGAGATTTCTTGAATGCCGGATTTACTGTCAGTGAGGATTGCAGCTGTATTGATTTTATTATCTCTTAACCAGCAACATGCTTTAGAAATGGCCGTGAGTTCAGCTTGAAATACTGTGCAACTATCGTGGAGTTTAATTTTCTTTGTTATTTCTTTTCCGTCTGGGCAAATAGCGACGAAAGCAGCTCCCACTCCCCCACTGTGCTTACTTCCGTCGGTGTATATGTGGTGAATGTTGGGTTGCAGTATGGATCTTATTTCGGTTTCATTGGTTGCTTCTTGAAATTTAATCGATTTGCGAAATGCTGGATGTATAAGTTTGGATGGTTTTGCGGGTTTTTCTAATTTAATATCAGTTGGGAGGTATTTTGACGTTTCTAGTTTTTTCGTGACTTCGATTTCGGCAATTTCTTTAATTTTAATGTTGATGGGTACTAGTTGGGCCAATGTAATGGCATTGATTGTGTTAATAGTCCTAAATCCGCGTATTATTTTTATTGCAAAACCCCTTTGAAGTGAAAGTAGTTTCTTCGTGACATGCTCGTAATTAAGGGCAGAATGCCATATACTTGCAGCATAGGATATGGTTGGTTCAATTACTTGTTTGTAAATAATTTCAATATTTTCTGATTGTACTCCCCAAGTGGGACGTACAAATTTTGTAAGTTTTGTAAATATTTTATGAGCTTTGTTTATTATATTATTTACGTGTTCAATGAATTTTAATTTTTTATCTATAGTTACTCCCAGTATCTTGACGCTATTTGTAAATTTAAGTTCTTGGTTGTCTATTTTAAGTGTAATTTTTTCTGCTTTTGGTGTAAATGCTATGATTTTAGTTTTTTCAGCTCCAAATTTGAGTTTTACTTTATCTCCCCATTCTATAATTTTTCGAAGTGCATTGTTTGTAATGTATTCTAATGTTTTGATGTCTTTATTATGGGTTAACAGGAACACGTCGTCTGCAAACGCTTGGAGATGACAGCCCGCAGGTAGTTCCATGTCAAGGAGTTCATCCAAGATCAGGTTCCACAAAGTGGGACCACACACCGATCCCTGAATGCACCCTCTCGTTAACCTCTTCTCGGCTCTGCTGTCGGCAAAATCTATGATTGCTGTGCGCTCACTGAGATAGTTATCTAGTATCTTATAGATGTTTTTGGGGCATTTAATATGGTGAAGGCGCCGTAAAATAGAAGGCCACCATGCATTATCAAATGCTGCTTGTATGTCGAGTGATACGGCAGCAACATATTCATGTTTACTTTTATAAGTGCGAATGTTGTCTATAATTTTGCTAAGTGCGTCTATGGTGGATGTCTGTTCCTTAAATCCAAATTGTCTATTGTTGGCAGAGTTGTTGATGTTCATGTGATATGTTAGTCTTTTTGTGATGAGCTTTTCTAATAATTTTCCAAATACTTTTAATAGACCAATTGGTCTGTATGCAGCTGTGTTTGAATAATCTAGTTTTCCGGGTTTGGGTATAATTTTTACGTATGCACTCTTCCATTGCTCTGGGAAATAACCGAGAGCAAGGCACCTATTCATAATATTGGTAATAATTTCCGGGTATGCTGATGTAAAACAGAAACAAATGTCAGATGTTAAATTATCTAATCCGGGAGATTTTTTAGGGTTCATTGCCTTGAGATTATCTAAAATTTCATCGCTTGTAAATATAGGTTCGTCCGTTGTGTTTGGGATATTTTCTGTAATTTTTCTTATTTCTTGTTGTGTGGTATTATCATTCGTGTCATCGGGGTAAAATTTGTTTAAGAAAGCTTTGGCTGTATCGGAACTAGATGTTGTATAAAGGTTGTCACAAATTTTAAGAGTGGATGGTGGTTGTACTGGACAAGCAGTTTTCAATAGTCTGTTGGTTAGCGTCCAGACATCCTCCTTTCCCTGTCTGTCACAGAACTCTCTGAAATTAGCAGTTGCGGTAGTTTTAATAGTCTGAGCATATTTGGTACGTATCTTATTTCTATTTTCCAGTGCTTCTTCTAGTGGTAAGTTCTTGCGTTTTAGTTGTCTAATTATGTGGTGATTTTTGATTACATCCTTTTTTAATTCATCAAGCTCTTCTGTCCACCATATACATTTATTGGTGCGTCTGCGATTTGGCTGCAAATTATCATTACAAACTTTTTGAATAAACTGTGTGATGTTATTGATGTAGTTGTCGAGATTGTCTTTATCTAGTTCGGTGATTTGAACGTTTTCAAGTTCTGTTGTGCTCATCTCATCTCTGAAGGCGTTACTGAGGAAATCCCAATCTTTAATTAATTTAGTATTATATTTAAATGTAGATTGCTTTATATTTTTACTAAGGTTTTGTGTCTTGATGTTAAATTCAAAGGTAATGGCATGGTGGTCGGAAGATGGACATATACCGTTGTCAACTTTCCAGTTGGAAATATGGTTTGCAATAAGATCGGTAACCAAGGTGAGGTCAATTATGGAGCTCCTGAGTGTGCCATGTGTCACAGTTTCAAAAGTATTGCTATTTTTGTCGTTGCAAGGAATGAGATTATTGATGAGCATGAGGCCGGCAACATCTCGTCCTCTTTTGTTAGATGTAGGTGATCCCCAGAGTTCGTTCCACCCATTAAAATCTCCGCCTATGATATGTATAGCGTCAGGTGTTTGATGTAAAAATAATTCAAGTTTGTTGATGGTATTGTGGATGTCTTGATCGGGTTCGATATAAACGCTAATGATAAAGACTTTTCTTCTGCCTGTATTATTGAGTTGAATGATGCATAGATTAGAAGTTGAGTATTTAGATATTCCTAGTGTGCTATAGAGGCCAGATTTGACTAGAATGCATGCCTTGGTGCGGGTATTAGTAGGGAACTGGTATGTATCATATCCGGGGGTAGTTCTGACAGAGTTATTACCGCTAATTTTGCCTATATATGGTTCATTAATCAATATGATCTGATAGTTGTTTGCTTCTGAGTATTGAATAATTTCTTGATGCGCGTTGTAACCGCGTCCTGTATTACACTGTAAAATTTTAATCTCATTACGGTTGGGTTTGGGTTTGGCGGTGCTAGTCATAATCGGTTCTTGCATTGACTTTTTGTTTTGTGACCCTAACACGTGGGCAGTAATTAGATAGAGCATTATGATTAGTATCTGTGTTTGAATTGTATTTTTCATTGTAGTTGGAGCAGTTGAAGCACTTAATGCAGGACTCATTATTTTTGTTTGGGCACGTTTTGTACTGATGGTCAGTAGAGGAGCAAAGGGAACAAGGTTTAATTTCAGAAGTACATTTCTTGCTGACATGGCCAAACTGTAGACAGGTGTAGCACTGGAGGAATGCGGAGTACTCATCAACATGAATTCTCTGATGATCAATGTTTACTCTTTCGATGTTCATTATATTACGCCAGAGGGAAGGGGCAACTCTAAGGACAGCGTTGTATAGGTTCTCGTTGCGGTTGTTTCTTTTAAAACAGGTCTTGATATCATCAGTACTTGCGCTGGATAGACTATCATTCTGGTTGATAATAATACTCGGGATCTCTTCAAATGGGGTGTCTTTATGTATGCCCTTCAGAATGAGCATAGGTCTAAGATTGCGGACCGGTTCAGCAACAATAGACCCACCAGGTCCCAGACGTCCAACAGTTTCGTCGCGCTGTTTGATGTTGTCAAATTCAACTCTCAATTTGTTACCACCTATTGGTTGGATTTTATACGGAGCATATTGGACGTTTTTGAAGGAGATTGACTTTTTCCATTCGCTAATTGTCTCGGTTCTAGTTTTAGCTTCAGGTACGGAAGCGATTAGTGCCGGTTTGGTGGTCTTGTCGCTGAGAGAGGTGGTCTGAGCAATGGGTTTTGAGGTCGAAGCTATTTGAGCATATGAGAACGGGCGGTCAGACGGAGATGGATTTGCGTTGCTTACTATTTCAGTGGAGGCTTTATTATTGCTGAGCGTAGTTTTGATGAGTGACTTGATCTCGTTAATTTCTGATCGCATTTCACTGAGACCGGTGTTGATCTCCTTTTTGAGGTGATTGAGCTCTTCAGATGGGGGGGCAGTGCATTCGGGGGTCACCTCAGGGGTGGTCTTCTCAGTTTCCCCTTCTTTTACCAGCTGGTAAAGGCGTTCGATGGCTGAAGTGACCTCCTGCTTAATGTCAGTTTTCAAATTTCTAGAATTGCTGAGATGCATCTTAGCCTTATTAAGGCATGCCCTCGCCTCAGCTACTCTAGACGGGTAAACAACTTTGGATGGTGGGCTTATTGTAATGTCCACTACTGGGCTGGTCGGTTTAGATTTGGTGCTCTGAGAGGGGAGCGTCTTGGGGTTAAGCTTGGGGGGTGGAACCTTTGAGGTTCCTGGCTCGGCGAAAGGTGGGTTCGGTTTAAGTTGAGTTTTCTCAACTTCTAAACTTCGACGGACATTTGAGGTCGAAGCCTGTCCGGCCCGGATGGCCTTATCGGGGGGATCTTTTTCACCCTCTTTCTTAGTAGGTGTGCGGTCAAGAAGGAACATCTCAGCGTCTTAAGAAATCGAAATAAAAGTGAAATAAACTACTTTATCAGAATTTATCAAGTTTTTAGGGGTTCTATGTGTATAAGTTTAAAATGGACCGATGTATGTATGTCAAAATACCTTTATTTAACGATGCTAATACCGTACGTGAATAATAAATGGGTTTTACCACTTCAAAAGCGAATAAAATTTATACCTACTGTTCAGAGTCTTAATGGTAAAACACAACAGGGTGGGTGGGAGGGCGAAAAAATGCCAATTTTCACAGCAGAAGGCTGGGAAAGGTGTCTACGGATGCGGCTCGGCGAGAGAAGCTCAACCAAAGCGGAAAACAGGTAAGTGTTTATAGAAAATTTGAAAGAAAATTGAAAATTAGTGTAATTTATAATGAAATTTTATGTTTTTTGCAGATTGACAATTATTTTAATATGAAGCTACTGAATTTACTATACGGGGTAAGCAATGGGGTCCGGGAACACAACGATTGGCAAAAAGAATGGGAACGAAAAGCGAATTTTCAGAAAAAATATCGATGTTTTTCTATGAGACTTGTATCCCTTAGGTAGACTTTTAAACAAACTACGATATATAGGTGTTTTCTACAATTTTCACAGCAGAAGGCTGGGAAAGGTGTCTACGGATGCGGCTCGGCGAGAGAAGCTCAACCAAAGCGGAAAACAGGTAAGTGTTTATAGAAAATTTGAAAGAAAATTGAAAATTACTGTAATTTATAATGAAATTTTATGTTTTTTGCAGATTGACAATTATTTTAATATGAAGCTACTGAATTTACTATACGGGGTAAGCAATGGGGTCCGGGAACACAACGATTGGCAAAAAGAATGGGAACGAAAAGCGAATTTTCAGAAAAAATATCGATGTTTTTCTATGAGACTTGTATCCCTTAGGTAGACTTTTAAACAAACTACGATATATAGGTGTTTTCTACAATTTTCACAGCAGAAGGCTGGGAAAGGTGTCTACGGATGCGGCTCGGCGAGAGAAGCTCAACCAAAGCGGAAAACAGGTAAGTGTTTATAGAAAATTTGAAAGAAAATTGAAAATTACTGTAATTTATAATGAAATTTTATGTTTTTTGCAGATTGACAATTATTTTAATATGAAGCTACTGAATTTACTATACGGGGTAAGCAATGGGGTCCGGGAACACAACGATTGGCAAAAAGAATGGGAACGAAAAGCGAATTTTCAGAAAAAATATCGATGTTTTTCTATGAGACTTGTATCCCTTAGGTAGACTTTTAAACAAACTACGATATATAGGTGTTTTCTACAATTTTCACAGCAGAAGGCTGGGAAAGGTGTCTACGGATGCGGCTCGGCGAGAGAAGCTCAACCAAAGCGGAAAACAGGTAAGTGTTTATAGAAAATTTGAAAGAAAATTGAAAATTACTGTAATTTATAATGAAATTTTATGTTTTTTGCAGATTGACAATTATTTTAATATGAAGCTACTGAATTTACTATACGGGGTAAGCAATGGGGTCCGGGAACACAACGATTGGCAAAAAGAATGGGAACGAAAAGCGAATTTTCAGAAAAAATATCGATGTTTTTCTATGAGACTTGTATCCCTTAGGTAGACTTTTAAACAAACTACGATATATAGGTGTTTTCTACAATTTTCACAGCAGAAGGCTGGGAAAGGTGTCTACGGATGCGGCTCGGCGAGAGAAGCTCAACCAAAGCGGAAAACAGGTAAGTGTTTATAGAAAATTTGAAAGAAAATTGAAAATTACTGTAATTTATAATGAAATTTTATGTTTTTTGCAGATTGACAATTATTTTAATATGAAGCTACTGAATTTACTATACGGGGTAAGCAATGGGGTCCGGGAACACAACGATTGGCAAAAAGAATGGGAACGAAAAGCGAATTTTCAGAAAAAATATCGATGTTTTTCTATGAGACTTGTATCCCTTAGGTAGACTTTTAAACAAACTACGATATATAGGTGTTTTCTACAATTTTCACAGCAGAAGGCTGGGAAAGGTGTCTACGGATGCGGCTCGGCGAGAGAAGCTCAACCAAAGCGGAAAACAGGTAAGTGTTTATAGAAAATTTGAAAGAAAATTGAAAATTACTGTAATTTATAATGAAATTTTATGTTTTTTGCAGATTGACAATTATTTTAATATGAAGCTACTGAATTTACTATACGGGGTAAGCAATGGGGTCCGGGAACACAACGATTGGCAAAAAGAATGGGAACGAAAAGCGAATTTTCAGAAAAAATATCGATGTTTTTCTATGAGACTTGTATCCCTTAGGTAGACTTTTAAACAAACTACGATATATAGGTGTTTTCTACAATTTTCACAGCAGAAGGCTGGGAAAGGTGTCTACGGATGCGGCTCGGCGAGAGAAGCTCAACCAAAGCGGAAAACAGGTAAGTGTTTATAGAAAATTTGAAAGAAAATTGAAAATTACTGTAATTTATAATGAAATTTTATGTTTTTTGCAGATTGACAATTATTTTAATATGAAGCTACTGAATTTACTATACGGGGTAAGCAATGGGGTCCGGGAACACAACGATTGGCAAAAAGAATGGGAACGAAAAGCGAATTTTCAGAAAAAATATCGATGTTTTTCTATGAGACTTGTATCCCTTAGGTAGACTTTTAAACAAACTACGATATATAGGTGTTTTCTACAATTTTCACAGCAGAAGGCTGGGAAAGGTGTCTACGGATGCGGCTCGGCGAGAGAAGCTCAACCAAAGCGGAAAACAGGTAAGTGTTTATAGAAAATTTGAAAGAAAATTGAAAATTAGTGTAATTTATAATGAAATTTTATGTTTTTTGCAGATTGACAATTATTTTAATATGAAGCTACTGAATTTACTATACGGGGTAAGCAATGGGGTCCGGGAACACAACGATTGGCAAAAAGAATGGGAACGAAAAGCGAATTTTCAGAAAAAATATCGATGTTTTTCTATGAGACTTGTATCCCTTAGGTAGACTTTTAAACAAACTACGATATATAGGTGTTTTCTACAATTTTCACAGCAGAAGGCTGGGAAAGGTGTCTACGGATGCGGCTCGGCGAGAGAAGCTCAACCAAAGCGGAAAACAGGTAAGTGTTTATAGAAAATTTGAAAGAAAATTGAAAATTAGTGTAATTTATAATGAAATTTTATGTTTTTTGCAGATTGACAATTATTTTAATATGAAGCTACTGAATTTACTATACGGGGTAAGCAATGGGGTCCGGGAACACAACGATTGGCAAAAAGAATGGGAACGAAAAGCGAATTTTCAGAAAAAATATCGATGTTTTTCTATGAGACTTGTATCCCTTAGGTAGACTTTTAAACAAACTACGATATATAGGTGTTTTCTACAATTTTCACAGCAGAAGGCTGGGAAAGGTGTCTACGGATGCGGCTCGGCGAGAGAAGCTCAACCAAAGCGGAAAACAGGTAAGTGTTTATAGAAAATTTGAAAGAAAATTGAAAATTACTGTAATTTATAATGAAATTTTATGTTTTTTGCAGATTGACAATTATTTTAATATGAAGCTACTGAATTTACTATACGGGGTAAGCAATGGGGTCCGGGAACACAACGATTGGCAAAAAGAATGGGAACGAAAAGCGAATTTTCAGAAAAAATATCGATGTTTTTCTATGAGACTTGTATCCCTTAGGTAGACTTTTAAACAAACTACGATATATAGGTGTTTTCTACAATTTTCACAGCAGAAGGCTGGGAAAGGTGTCTACGGATGCGGCTCGGCGAGAGAAGCTCAACCAAAGCGGAAAACAGGTAAGTGTTTATAGAAAATTTGAAAGAAAATTGAAAATTACTGTAATTTATAATGAAATTTTATGTTTTTTGCAGATTGACAATTATTTTAATATGAAGCTACTGAATTTACTATACGGGGTAAGCAATGGGGTCCGGGAACACAACGATTGGCAAAAAGAATGGGAACGAAAAGCGAATTTTCAGAAAAAATATCGATGTTTTTCTATGAGACTTGTATCCCTTAGGTAGACTTTTAAACAAACTACGATATATAGGTGTTTTCTACAATTTTCACAGCAGAAGGCTGGGAAAGGTGTCTACGGATGCGGCTCGGCGAGAGAAGCTCAACCAAAGCGGAAAACAGGTAAGTGTTTATAGAAAATTTGAAAGAAAATTGAAAATTACTGTAATTTATAATGAAATTTTATGTTTTTTGCAGATTGACAATTATTTTAATATGAAGCTACTGAATTTACTATACGGGGTAAGCAATGGGGTCCGGGAACACAACGATTGGCAAAAAGAATGGGAACGAAAAGCGAATTTTCAGAAAAAATATCGATGTTTTTCTATGAGACTTGTATCCCTTAGGTAGACTTTTAAACAAACTACGATATATAGGTGTTTTCTACAATTTTCACAGCAGAAGGCTGGGAAAGGTGTCTACGGATGCGGCTCGGCGAGAGAAGCTCAACCAAAGCGGAAAACAGGTAAGTGTTTATAGAAAATTTGAAAGAAAATTGAAAATTACTGTAATTTATAATGAAATTTTATGTTTTTTGCAGATTGACAATTATTTTAATATGAAGCTACTGAATTTACTATACGGGGTAAGCAATGGGGTCCGGGAACACAACGATTGGCAAAAAGAATGGGAACGAAAAGCGAATTTTCAGAAAAAATATCGATGTTTTTCTATGAGACTTGTATCCCTTAGGTAGACTTTTAAACAAACTACGATATATAGGTGTTTTCTACAATTTTCACAGCAGAAGGCTGGGAAAGGTGTCTACGGATGCGGCTCGGCGAGAGAAGCTCAACCAAAGCGGAAAACAGGTAAGTGTTTATAGAAAATTTGAAAGAAAATTGAAAATTACTGTAATTTATAATGAAATTTTATGTTTTTTGCAGATTGACAATTATTTTAATATGAAGCTACTGAATTTACTATACGGGGTAAGCAATGGGGTCCGGGAACACAACGATTGGCAAAAAGAATGGGAACGAAAAGCGAATTTTCAGAAAAAATATCGATGTTTTTCTATGAGACTTGTATCCCTTAGGTAGACTTTTAAACAAACTACGATATATAGGTGTTTTCTACAATTTTCACAGCAGAAGGCTGGGAAAGGTGTCTACGGATGCGGCTCGGCGAGAGAAGCTCAACCAAAGCGGAAAACAGGTAAGTGTTTATAGAAAATTTGAAAGAAAATTGAAAATTAGTGTAATTTATAATGAAATTTTATGTTTTTTGCAGATTGACAATTATTTTAATATGAAGCTACTGAATTTACTATACGGGGTAAGCAATGGGGTCCGGGAACACAACGATTGGCAAAAAGAATGGGAACGAAAAGCGAATTTTCAGAAAAAATATCGATGTTTTTCTATGAGACTTGTATCCCTTAGGTAGACTTTTAAACAAACTACGATATATAGGTGTTTTCTACAATTTTCACAGCAGAAGGCTGGGAAAGGTGTCTACGGATGCGGCTCGGCGAGAGAAGCTCAACCAAAGCGGAAAACAGGTAAGTGTTTATAGAAAATTTGAAAGAAAATTGAAAATTAGTGTAATTTATAATGAAATTTTATGTTTTTTGCAGATTGACAATTATTTTAATATGAAGCTACTGAATTTACTATACGGGGTAAGCAATGGGGTCCGGGAACACAACGATTGGCAAAAAGAATGGGAACGAAAAGCGAATTTTCAGAAAAAATATCGATGTTTTTCTATGAGACTTGTATCCCTTAGGTAGACTTTTAAACAAACTACGATATATAGGTGTTTTCTACAATTTTCACAGCAGAAGGCTGGGAAAGGTGTCTACGGATGCGGCTCGGCGAGAGAAGCTCAACCAAAGCGGAAAACAGGTAAGTGTTTATAGAAAATTTGAAAGAAAATTGAAAATTACTGTAATTTATAATGAAATTTTATGTTTTTTGCAGATTGACAATTATTTTAATATGAAGCTACTGAATTTACTATACGGGGTAAGCAATGGGGTCCGGGAACACAACGATTGGCAAAAAGAATGGGAACGAAAAGCGAATTTTCAGAAAAAATATCGATGTTTTTCTATGAGACTTGTATCCCTTAGGTAGACTTTTAAACAAACTACGATATATAGGTGTTTTCTACAATTTTCACAGCAGAAGGCTGGGAAAGGTGTCTACGGATGCGGCTCGGCGAGAGAAGCTCAACCAAAGCGGAAAACAGGTAAGTGTTTATAGAAAATTTGAAAGAAAATTGAAAATTAGTGTAATTTATAATGAAATTTTATGTTTTTTGCAGATTGACAATTATTTTAATATGAAGCTACTGAATTTACTATACGGGGTAAGCAATGGGGTCCGGGAACACAACGATTGGCAAAAAGAATGGGAACGAAAAGCGAATTTTCAGAAAAAATATCGATGTTTTTCTATGAGACTTGTATCCCTTAGGTAGACTTTTAAACAAACTACGATATATAGGTGTTTTCTACAATTTTCACAGCAGAAGGCTGGGAAAGGTGTCTACGGATGCGGCTCGGCGAGAGAAGCTCAACCAAAGCGGAAAACAGGTAAGTGTTTATAGAAAATTTGAAAGAAAATTGAAAATTACTGTAATTTATAATGAAATTTTATGTTTTTTGCAGATTGACAATTATTTTAATATGAAGCTACTGAATTTACTATACGGGGTAAGCAATGGGGTCCGGGAACACAACGATTGGCAAAAAGAATGGGAACGAAAAGCGAATTTTCAGAAAAAATATCGATGGTTAGGTTAGGTTAGGTTAGGTTAGGTTAGGTTAGGTTAGGTTAGGTTAGGTTAGGTTAGGTTAGGTTAGGTTAGGTTAGGTTAGGTTAGGTTAGGTTAGGTTAGGTTAGGTTAGGTTAGGTTAGGTTAGGTTAGGTTAGGTTAGGTTAGGTTAGGTTAGGTTAGGTTAGGTTAGGTTAGGTTAGGTTGGCGCTGAGAACCGCCTTCTCAGAGCGCCAGGCCTCGGCCCCGGCCCCACAGCCGGTACGCGAAACCCCGGCCCCTAGGGCCCCTCCGCCGCCACAATCCGCCGCTGCGGAACTAGCGGAGATGTTGGAAGTGATGAAGCGCGACTTGACGGTCTCCTTGGGCAATATGCTCAATGCCAGAATCGAGGAGATCAGCAGTCGCCTTCCTCCCGCGCCGATAATCCGCCCCCCGCTAGCGGCGGACAAGAAGAGGACGAGGCCGCCCCCCATGGAAGTTGCCTCCGAGCCCGAGAGCAGGGCCAGGCTCGGGGATGGCAGGCCGAAAAGGGCCGCTAAAAAAGCGGCCCCGGCCGCCCCGAAGACCACCGCCCCGGGGGCCAAGCCGAAGTCCACCGCTCCGGTGGCCAAGCCGAAGTCCACCGCCCCGGTGGCCAGGACTGCCCCGGCAACCAAGCCTGCCCCAGCGGCCAGGCCTGCCCCAGCAGCCAGGCCTGCTCCGGCCCTGGAGATAACACCTGGCCCCTCAGGTGAACCGCTGCAGGAGTCATACGCCCTAGTGGCAAAAAAGAAGAAGAAGAGGGGGAAGGGAAAGGCTACGGCCCCACCCCCACCCCCCGCCCCCCCCAAGAAGAAAGCGGCACCAAAGCCGAAGGCTCTTGAAGTCCCCAAGACGGCAGCGGTGGTAATTACAATGCGTAAGGACATTACCACCGACACCACGCTGCAGGCTGTCATGGCCAAGGCCATCAATGGCATCAAGCTGGACGAGATAGGCCTGCAGCATGTCAGGGTCCGAAACTCGGTGACGGGGGGCCGTGTCATCGAGGTCCCCGGTGAAGATAGCGGAAGGGCGGCGGACAGCCTCGCAGCAAGGCTGCAGGCTATCGTGGGGGACGTTGCCCTCATAAGCCGCCCAGAAAAGATGGCCGCTATCGAGGTCGCCGGCCTAGACGAGTCGGCGACAAGGGAGACCCTGGCGGCTGCCGTCGCCAAAGCGGGGGGATGCGCCGAGGCGCATGTAAAGGTGGGGGGCATTCGCCCCACATACTATGATGGTAGCGGGGTTGCACTAGTGCAATGTCCGGTGGGGACGGCTAAAGCCCTCCTCAGGCGTGGTCAGATCCTGGTGGGCTGGTCGTCTGCCAGGGTCAACTCCGTGGGACCAGCACCCATGCGGTGCTACAAATGCATGGGTGTTGGCCACTCGCGTGAGCTGTGCCTCTCAAAGGTGGACCGGGGCCAGATGTGTTACCGGTGCGGTGTAGAGGGGCACAAAGCAGCTGACTGCTGGGAGGAAAAAGCATGGTGTGCAGTATGCCACCATGCAGGGCTCCCAGCCGACCACGTCATGAGGGGACTAAAATGCTCCCCACCAGCAACGAAGGGAAAAGAGGTGAGGATGAGACCCGCCCGCCCCTCCCGACCCCCTCCAGCCGAAACAGCCGCCAGCCGGCACCAAGCGGATAACCGCATGGACGTCTAAATGCCTGCACACCAGCATCTAGACGTCCTGCAGGTAAACGCCAACCACTCCGCCAGAGCTCAGGATCTGCTCATGCAGGCCATGGCGGAGTGGGCAATTGGCGTTGCGGTTATAGCGGAGCCCTACTTCGTCCCCCCCCAATGTAACTGGGTAGGGGATACCGACGGAGTAGTGGCGATCGTGGTGCCGGCGGTGGGGGACCTCCCCCCCTTATCGAGGATCGAGGGTGGCCCAGGATACGTGGCGGCCAGGTGGGGGAACGACACGGTGCTGGTAGCCGTGTACTTCTCCCCCAATAGGCCGCTGCGAGAGTTCGACACGTTCCTGGGGATCCTAGGGGGGGTGGTCCGAAGGGCTGCCCCGAGGCAGGTTATGGTCCTGGGGGACCTCAACGCCAAAAGTTCGGCATGGGGCTCCCCCATTACGGACCATAGGGGAACTGCACTCGGGGACTGGGTGACGGCTACGGGACTCGTAGTCCTAAACCAGGGCAGCGCAAATACCTGCGTGCGGCGGCAGGGGGGGTCAATCGTGGACGTCACGTTCGCGACCCCTGCCATAGCCGCACGTGTCACGGGTTGGCGCGTCCTGGAGGACGTGGAGACCCTCTCAGATCACCTGTACATCAGGATGAGGGTCTCCTCAGGAGGAGTCCCGCCGTCGCCCATCATCGGCAGAGGCAGGAGGGGGAATAAATTCCCCAAGTGGTCCCTCGTCCATTTGGACAGGGACAGGGCAGACGAGGCGGCCATGGTGGAGGCATGGTGTGCCGCCCCACCCGTCACCCTCGGAGTCGAAGAGAGGGCGGCACAGTTCCGCGTCGCACTACAGACGGTGTGCGACGCGGCCATGCCTCGGGCCGGTCGCCTGTCTGCCCGTAAGAGGGTCTACTGGTGGTCCGCAGAAATTGCGGCCCTGCGGACCGCCAGCAACAGTGCCCGCCGCGCCTACCAACATTGTAGGCGTCGGCGGCACAGCGCCGAAGAGGAGGAAGGGCTCCATAGGGCCCTCAAAGAAGCAAAGGGGGCCCTCCAGTTGGCGATAGCCAAGGCCAAGGACGAAGCTCACGTCTCGTTCTTGGCCACCCTGGACAGGGACCCATGGGGGCGGCCGTACAAGGTGGTGCGTAACAAAATGCGCACCGCCCCCCCCATGGACTCCCTGGAGCCCGCCCTCCTCCAGAGGATAGTTGAGGGGCTGTTTCCGCCAGCCCCTTCGATCTCCCCCCCGACGATGGCCGACCCCATAACGGAGCCGGAGGCCGAGCTCGTCATTGCACCGATAAGCAGTGACGAGTTCGAGCGAGTGACGGACCGACTCCGGGGCTGCAAAAAAGCCCCGGGGCCAGACGGAGTCCCAGGTCGCGTCCTCGCCGTCGCCCTGGAACACCTCGGGGACCGCCTCAGGCACGTCATGGACGACTGCCTGAGGGAAGGAAGGTTCCCGCGGGTGTGGAAGGAAGGGCGACTGTGCCTCCTCCGCAAGGAGGGTCGGCCACCAGACTGCCCGTCTGCCTATCGCCCCATAGTGTTGCTGGATGAGGCCGGGAAAGCGTTTGAACGCATCCTGGCCTCCCGGATCCTGCAGCACCTGGAGACCGCCGGCCCGAACGTCTCAGATAGACAGTTCGGGTTCCGGGAAGGGCGGTCCACGCTCGACGCGCTAAAGTCACTTAGAGACTTTTGCGAGTACGCGTCGAGCAGGGGGGAGGGTGTCATCGCGGTGTCTCTAGACATCGCGAACGCGTTCGGCACCCTCCCCTATGGGGTGATCAGTGAGGCACTAAAATATCACAGAGTGCCTCACTACCTTAGGCAGGTCATAGAGCACTACCTTACCGAGAGAGTAGTGCTCTATGAAAATCAAGACGGGCAACGGGGGGAGAGGAGGATGGCCTGTGGCGTGCCCCAGGGTTCCGTACTCGGCCCACTCCTCTGGAACCTGGGGTACGACTGGGCCATCAGAGCGGAACTGCTTCCGCGCACACTCGTCGTCTGCTATGCAGACGACACAATGGTGGCTGTGCGCGGAAGCAACAAAGCGGAGACCCGGAGACGGGCTGAGGTGGCGGCCGAGCTGGCGATAGAGCGGATCGCCAGACTCGGCCTAAAAGTGAGCCTCCCGAAGACTGAGGCTATAGTCTTCGGGGGGCGCGGGTGGAGTCTGCCCGCGAGTGCGGTGCTCACCCTGGAGGGTGAAGCGGTCCATATAAAGCCCCATATCAGATATCTGGGGCTGATATTGGACCGCAGGTGGGATTTCGGGGAGCATTTCTCCAGATTAGCTCCCCGAATCGTGGGCGCCGCATCGGCGCTGGGCAGACTACTGCCCAATGCTGGAGGGCCGGGCTCCTTATGCCGGCGGCTATATGCCGGTGTGACAAGGAGCATGGCCCTCTACGGGGCCCCAATATGGGCGGACAAGCTGTCCGCCCGGAATAGGGCCCTGCTGCGGAGGCCCCAACGGGTCGTGGCCCTCAGGATGGTGAGGGCCTATATGACGGTGGCCCACGCAGCGGCCTGCCTCCTCGCGTGCACCCCTCCGTGGGAGCTAGACGCAGAGGTGCACGCAGAGACCTACCAACGTAGGTCCAGGATCCGGGCAACAGGTGAACGCCCGGACCCTGAGGAGGCAGAGGCCTCCCGCCGAATGACGGAGCGCCGACTACGGGACCGGTGGAAAGCCCAGCTGGAGGTCGCCCCTTATGGTGTCCGTACCATAGGGGCGATCCTCCCGTCGCTGGACCACTGGTCAAAGCGGAAGGTCGGCGCTACGTCGTTCCGACTAGTGCAGGTACTGACCGGGCATGGGTGCTTCGGTCACTACCTGCACAAAATCGGGAGGGAGCCTGACCCGCGGTGTCATGAGTGCGGCGATCCCGACGACACCGCTCAGCACACCCTTGAGGTGTGCAGTCGTTGGGACGCGGAACGTGGCCTCATGGCACGCACCATCCAGCGGGTGGACCTCTCGCTCCAGAGCGTTGTCTCTGCGATGCTCAGCAGCGAGAGGTCCTGGGAGGCTGTGGTCGCCTTCTGCGAATATATCATTTCGCAGAAGGAGACCGCGGAGCGGGAGCGCGAGGAAAATCCCCTCGCGCATCCCCTCCGGCGCAGACGGCTCGGGTTGAGAAGGCGGCGGTTTGCCGCCAGACTCAACCCATAGTGGCTGCAGGTGGAGGATGGGAGTCCTCTGCCTGCGGTGGAAAGCCACATAGCGGTCTGGGAGAGGGGCCAAGCGTGCTCGGCCATCTCCCCTTTGGCGCGGGAAGCCCCGGCATAGGCTGGGGCGCCGTCGGTGGACATCGTGGTCTATGCCTTCGCAGGTACCACGGTGTCCGACGAAACCGGCAAGAGGGCACGTCCGGGTGGTTTTTAGTGGGTAGCACTCTCTACCCCTCCTCACTTTGAGGAGGGAGAGGCGATGTGTAGTCCCACATAACCCTCCGCCACTCCCATGTGCGGAGGGTATGCGTAACGCATTTTCCACCTGGTCAAAAAAAAAAAAAAAAAAAAAAAAAAAAAAAAAAAAAAAAAAAAAAGGTTAGGTTAGGTTAGGTTAGGTTAGGTTAGGTTAGGTTAGGTTAGGTTAGGTTAGGTTAGGTTAGGTTAGGTTAGGTTAGGTTAGGTTAGGTTAGGTTAGGTTAGGTTAGGTTAGGTTAGGTTAGGTTAGGTTAGGTTAGGTTAGGTTAGGTTAGGTTAGGTTAGGTTAGGTTAGGTTAGGTTAGGTTAGGTTAGGTTAGGTTAGGTTAGGTTAGGTTAGGTTAGGTTAGGTTAGGTTAGGTTAGGTTAGGTTAGGTTAGGTTAGGTTAGGTTAGGTTAGGTTAGGTTAGGTTAGGTTAGGTTAGGTTAGGTTAGGTTAGGTTAGGTTAGGTTAGGTTAGGTTAGGTTAGGTTAGGTTAGGTTAGGTTAGGTTAGGTTAGGTTAGGTTAGGTTAGGTTAGGTTAGGTTAGGTTAGGTTAGGTTAGGTTAGGTTAGGTTAGGTTAGGTTAGGTTAGGTTAGGTTAGGTTAGGTTAGGTTAGGTTAGGTTAGGTTAGGTTAGGTTAGGTTAGGTTAGGTTAGGTTAGGTTAGGTTAGGTTAGGTTAGGTTAGGTTAGGTTAGGTTAGGTTAGGTTAGGTTAGGTTAGGTTAGGTTAGGTTAGGTTAGGTTAGGTTAGGTTAGGTTAGGTTAGGTTAGGTTAGGTTAGGTTAGGTTAGGTTAGGTTAGGTTAGGTTAGGTTAGGTTAGGTTAGGTTAGGTTAGGTTAGGTTAGGTTAGGTTAGGTTAGGTTAGGTTAGGTTAGGTTAGGTTAGGTTAGGTTAGGTTAGGTTAGGTTAGGTTAGGTTAGGTTAGGTTAGGTTAGGTTAGGTTAGGTTAGGTTAGGTTAGGTTAGGTTAGGTTAGGTTAGGTTAGGTTAGGTTAGGTTAGGTTAGGTTAGGTTAGGTTAGGTTAGGTTAGGTTAGGTTAGGTTAGGTTAGGTTAGGTTAGGTTAGGTTAGGTTAGGTTAGGTTAGGTTAGGTTAGGTTAGGTTAGGTTAGGTTAGGTTAGGTTAGGTTAGGTTAGGTTAGGTTAGGTTAGGTTAGGTTAGGTTAGGTTAGGTTAGGTTAGGTTAGGTTAGGTTAGGTTAGGTTAGGTTAGGTTAGGTTAGGTTAGGTTAGGTTAGGTTAGGTTAGGTTAGGTTAGGTTAGGTTAGGTTAGGTTAGGTTAGGTTAGGTTAGGTTAGGTTAGGTTAGGTTAGGTTAGGTTAGGTTAGGTTAGGTTAGGTTAGGTTAGGTTAGGTTAGGTTAGGTTAGGTTAGGTTAGGTTAGGTTAGGTTAGGTTAGGTTAGGTTAGGTTAGGTTAGGTTAGGTTAGGTTAGGTTAGGTTAGGTTAGGTTAGGTTAGGTTAGGTTAGGTTAGGTTAGGTTAGGTTAGGTTAGGTTAGGTTAGGTTAGGTTAGGTTAGGTTAGGTTAGGTTAGGTTAGGTTAGGTTAGGTTAGGTTAGGTTAGGTTAGGTTAGGTTAGGTTAGGTTAGGTTAGGTTAGGTTAGGTTAGGTTAGGTTAGGTTAGGTTAGGTTAGGTTAGGTTAGGTTAGGTTAGGTTAGGTTAGGTTAGGTTAGGTTAGGTTAGGTTAGGTTAGGTTAGGTTAGGTTAGGTTAGGTTAGGTTAGGTTAGGTTAGGTTAGGTTAGGTTAGGTTAGGTTAGGTTAGGTTAGGTTAGGTTAGGTTAGGTTAGGTTAGGTTAGGTTAGGTTAGGTTAGGTTAGGTTAGGTTAGGTTAGGTTAGGTTAGGTTAGGTTAGGTTAGGTTAGGTTAGGTTAGGTTAGGTTAGGTTAGGTTAGGTTAGGTTAGGTTAGGTTAGGTTAGGTTAGGTTAGGTTAGGTTAGGTTAGGTTAGGTTAGGTTAGGTTAGGTTAGGTTAGGTTAGGTTAGGTTAGGTTAGGTTAGGTTAGGTTAGGTTAGGTTAGGTTAGGTTAGGTTAGGTTAGGTTAGGTTAGGTTAGGTTAGGTTAGGTTAGGTTAGGTTAGGTTAGGTTAGGTTAGGTTAGGTTAGGTTAGGTTAGGTTAGGTTAGGTTAGGTTAGGTTAGGTTAGGTTAGGTTAGGTTAGGTTAGGTTAGGTTAGGTTAGGTTAGGTTAGGTTAGGTTAGGTTAGGTTAGGTTAGGTTAGGTTAGGTTAGGTTAGGTTAGGTTAGGTTAGGTTAGGTTAGGTTAGGTTAGGTTAGGTTAGGTTAGGTTAGGTTAGGTTAGGTTAGGTTAGGTTAGGTTAGGTTAGGTTAGGTTAGGTTAGGTTAGGTTAGGTTAGGTTAGGTTAGGTTAGGTTAGGTTAGGTTAGGTTAGGTTAGGTTAGGTTAGGTTAGGTTAGGTTAGGTTAGGTTAGGTTAGGTTAGGTTAGGTTAGGTTAGGTTAGGTTAGGTTAGGTTAGGTTAGGTTAGGTTAGGTTAGGTTAGGTTAGGTTAGGTTAGGTTAGGTTAGGTTAGGTTAGGTTAGGTTAGGTTAGGTTAGGTTAGGTTAGGTTAGGTTAGGTTAGGTTAGGTTAGGTTAGGTTAGGTTAGGTTAGGTTAGGTTAGGTTAGGTTAGGTTAGGTTAGGTTAGGTTAGGTTAGGTTAGGTTAGGTTAGGTTAGGTTAGGTTAGGTTAGGTTAGGTTAGGTTAGGTTAGGTTAGGTTAGGTTAGGTTAGGTTAGGTTAGGTTAGGTTAGGTTAGGTTAGGTTAGGTTAGGTTAGGTTAGGTTAGGTTAGGTTAGGTTAGGTTAGGTTAGGTTAGGTTAGGTTAGGTTAGGTTAGGTTAGGTTAGGTTAGGTTAGGTTAGGTTAGGTTAGGTTAGGTTAGGTTAGGTTAGGTTAGGTTAGGTTAGGTTAGGTTAGGTTAGGTTAGGTTAGGTTAGGTTAGGTTAGGTTAGGTTAGGTTAGGTTAGGTTAGGTTAGGTTAGGTTAGGTTAGGTTAGGTTAGGTTAGGTTAGGTTAGGTTAGGTTAGGTTAGGTTAGGTTAGGTTAGGTTAGGTTAGGTTAGGTTAGGTTAGGTTAGGTTAGGTTAGGTTAGGTTAGGTTAGGTTAGGTTAGGTTAGGTTAGGTTAGGTTAGGTTAGGTTAGGTTAGGTTAGGTTAGGTTAGGTTAGGTTGACCCCTGCCATAGCCGCACGCGTCACGGGTTGGCGCGTCCTGGAGGACGTGGAGACCCTCTCAGATCACCTGTACATCAGGATGAGGGTCTCCTCAGGAGGAGTCCCGCCGTCGCCCATCATCGGCAGAGGCAGGAGGGGGAATAAATTCCCCAAGTGGTCCCTCGTCCATTTGGACAGGGACAGGGCGGACGAGGCGGCCATGGTGGAGGCATGGTGTGCTGCCCCACCCGTCACCCTCGGAATCGAAGAGAGGGCGGCACAGTTCCGCGTCGCACTACAGACGGTGTGCGACGCGGCCATGCCAAGGGCCGGTCGCCTGTCCGCCCGTAAGCGGGTCTACTGGTGGTCCGCAGAAATTGCGGCCCTGCGGACCGCCAGCAACGGTGCCCGCCGCGCCTACCAACATTGTAGGCGTCGGCGGCACACCGAAGAAGAGGAAGAAGGGCTCCATAGGGCCCTCAAAGAAGCAAAGGGGGCCCTCCAGGTGGCGATAGCCAAGGCCAAGGACGAAGCTCATGAGTCGTTCTTGGCCACCCTGGACAGGGATCCATGGGGGCGGCCGTATAAGGTGGTGCGTAACAAAATGCGCACCGCCCCCCCCATGGACTCCCTGGAGCCCGCCCTCCTCCAGAGGATAGTCGAGGGGCTGTTTCCGCCAGCCCCTTCGATCTCCCCCCCGACGATGGCCGACCCCATAACGGAGCCGGAGGCCGAGCTCGTCATTGCACCGATAAGCAGTGACGAGTTCGAGCGAGTGACGGACCGACTCCGGGGCTGCAAAAAAGCCCCGGGGCCAGACGGAGTCCCAGGTCGCGTCCTCGCCGTCGCCCTGGAACACCTCGGGGACCGCCTCAGGCACGTCATGGACGACTGCCTGAGGGAAGGAAGGTTCCCGCGGGTGTGGAAGGAAGGGCGACTGTGCCTCCTCCGCAAAGAGGGTCGGCCACCAGATTGCCCGTCTGCCTATCGCCCCATAGTGCTGCTGGATGAGGCTGGGAAAGCGTTTGAACGCATCCTGGCCTCCCGGATCCTGCAGCACCTGGAGACCGCCGGCCCGAACGTGTCAGATAGACAGTTCGGGTTCCGGGAAGGGCGGTCCACGCTCGACGCGGTAAAGTCACTAAGAGACTTTTGTGAATACGCGTCGAGCAGGGGGGAGGGTGTCATCGCGGTGTCTCTAGACATCGCGAACGCGTTCGGCACCCTCCCCTATGGGGTGATCAGTGAGGCACTAAAATATCACAGAGTGCCTCACTACCTTAGGCAGGTCATAGAGCACTACCTTACCGAGAGAGTAGTGCTCTATGAAAATCAAGACGGGCAACGGGGGGAGAGGAGGATGGCCTGTGGCGTGCCCCAGGGTTCCGTACTCGGCCCACTCCTCTGGAACCTGGGGTACGACTGGGCCATCAGAGCGGAACTGCTTCCGCGCACACTCGTCGTCTGCTATGCAGACGACACAATGGTGGCTGTGCGCGGAAGCAACAAAGCGGAGACCCGGAGACGGGCTGAGGTGGCGGCCGAGCTGGCGATAGAGCGGATCGCCAGACTCGGCCTAAAAGTGAGCCTCCCGAAGACTGAGGCTATAGTCTTCGGGGGGCGCGGGTGGAGTCTGCCCGCGAGTGCGGTGCTCACCCTGGAGGGTGAAGCGGTCCATATAAAGCCCCATATCAGATATCTGGGGCTCATATTGGACCGCAGGTGGGATTTCGGGGAGCATTTCTCCAGATTAGCTCCCCGAATCGTGGGCGCCGCATCGGCGCTGGGCAGACTACTGCCCAATGTTGGAGGGCCGGGCTCCTTATGCCGGCGGCTATATGCCGGCGTAACAAGGAGCATGGCCCTCTACGGGGCCCCAATATGGGCGGACAAGCTGTCCGCCCGGAATAGGGCCCTGCTGCGGAGGCCCCAACGGGTCGTGGCCCTCAGGATGGTGAGGGCCTATATGACGGTGGCCCACGCAGCGGCCTGCCTCCTCGCGTGCACCCCTCCGTGGGAGCTAGACGCAGAGGTGCACGCAGAGACCTACCAACGTAGGTCCAGGATCCGGGCAACAGGTGAACGCCCGGACCCTGAGGAGGTAGAGGCCTCCCGCCGAATGACGGAGCGCCGACTACGGGACCGGTGGAAAGCCCAGCTGGAGGTCGCCCCTTATGGTGTCCGTACCATAGGGGCGATCCTCCCGTCGCTGGACCACTGGTCAAAGCGGAAGGTCGGCGCTACGTCGTTCCGACTAGTGCAGGTACTGACCGGGCATGGGTGCTTCGGTCACTACCTGCACAAAATCGGGAGGGAGCCTGACCCGCGGTGTCATGAGTGCGGCGATCCCGACGACACCGCTCAGCACACCCTTGAGGTGTGCAGTCGTTGGGACGCGGAACGTGGCCTCATGGCACGCACCATCCAGCGGGTGGACCTCTCGCTCCAGAGCGTTGTCTCTGCGATGCTCAGCAGCGAGAGGTCCTGGGAGGCTGTGGTCGCCTTCTGCGAACTCATCATCTCGCAGAAGGAGACCGCGGAGCGGGAGCGCGAGGAAAATCCCCTCGCGCATCCCCTCCGGCGCAGACGGCTCGGGTTGAGAAGGCGGCGGTTTGCCGCCAGACTCAACCCATAGTGGCTGCAGGTGGAGGATGGGAGTCCTCTGCCTGCGGTGGAAAGCCACATAGCGGTCTGGGAGAGGGGCCAAGCGTGCTCGGCCATCTCCCCTTTGGCGCGGGAAGCCCCGGCATAGGCTGGGGCGCCGTCGGTGGACACCGTGGTCTATGCCTTCGCAGGTACCACGGTGTCCAACAAAACCGGCAAGAGGGCACGTCCGGGTGGTTTTTAGTGGGTAGCACTCTCTACCCCTCCTCACTCTGAGGAGGGTGAGGCGATGTGTAGTCCCACATAACCCTCCGCCACTCCCATGTGCGGAGGGTATGCGTAACGCATTTTCCACCTGGTCAAAAAAAAAAAAAAAAAAAAAAAAAAAAGGTTAGGTTAGGTTAGGTTAGGTTAGGTTAGGTTAGGTTAGGTTAGGTTAGGTTAGGTTAGGTTAGGTTAGGTTAGGTTAGGTTAGGTTAGGTTAGGTTAGGTTAGGTTAGGTTAGGTTAGGTTAGGTTAGGTTAGGTTAGGTTAGGTTAGGTTAGGTTAGGTTAGGTTAGGTTAGGTTAGGTTAGGTTAGGTTAGGTTAGGTTAGGTTAGGTTAGGTTAGGTTAGGTTAGGTTAGGTTAGGTTAGGTTAGGTTTTCCCCAAGTGGTCCCTCGTCCATTTGGACAGGGACAGGGCGGACGAGGCGGCCATGGTGGAGGCATGGTGTGCTGCCCCACCCGTCACCCTCGGAATCGAAGAGAGGGCGGCACAGTTCCGCGTCGCACTACAGACGGTGTGCGACGCGGCCATGCCAAGGGCCGGTCGCCTGTCCGCCCGTAAGCGGGTCTACTGGTGGTCCGCAGAAATTGCGGCCCTGCGGACCGCCAGCAACGGTGCCCGCCGCGCCTACCAACATTGTAGGCGTCGGCGGCACACCGAAGAAGAGGAAGAAGGGCTCCATAGGGCCCTCAAAGAAGCAAAGGGGGCCCTCCAGGTGGCGATAGCCAAGGCCAAGGACGAAGCTCATGAGTCGTTCTTGGCCACCCTGGACAGGGATCCATGGGGGCGGCCGTATAAGGTGGTGCGTAACAAAATGCGCACCGCCCCCCCCATGGACTCCCTGGAGCCCGCCCTCCTCCAGAGGATAGTCGAGGGGCTGTTTCCGCCAGCCCCTTCGATCTCCCCCCCGACGATGGCCGACCCCATAACGGAGCCGGAGGCCGAGCTCGTCATTGCACCGATAAGCAGTGACGAGTTCGAGCGAGTGACGGACCGACTCCGGGGCTGCAAAAAAGCCCCGGGGCCAGACGGAGTCCCAGGTCGCGTCCTCGCCGTCGCCCTGGAACACCTCGGGGACCGCCTCAGGCACGTCATGGACGACTGCCTGAGGGAAGGAAGGTTCCCGCGGGTGTGGAAGGAAGGGCGACTGTGCCTCCTCCGCAAAGAGGGTCGGCCACCAGATTGCCCGTCTGCCTATCGCCCCATAGTGCTGCTGGATGAGGCTGGGAAAGCGTTTGAACGCATCCTGGCCTCCCGGATCCTGCAGCACCTGGAGACCGCCGGCCCGAACGTGTCAGATAGACAGTTCGGGTTCCGGGAAGGGCGGTCCACGCTCGACGCGGTAAAGTCACTAAGAAACTTTTGTGAATACGCGTCGAGCAGGGGGGAGGGTGTCATCGCGGTGTCTCTAGACATCGCGAACGCGTTCGGCACCCTCCCCTATGGGGTGATCAGTGAGGCACTAAAATATCACAGAGTGCCTCACTACCTTAGGCAGGTCATAGAGCACTACCTTACCGAGAGAGTAGTGCTCTATGAAAATCAAGACGGGCAACGGGGGGAGAGGAGGATGGCCTGTGGCGTGCCCCAGGGTTCCGTACTCGGCCCACTCCTCTGGAACCTGGGGTACGACTGGGCCATCAGAGCGGAACTGCTTCCGCGCACACTCGTCGTCTGCTATGCAGACGACACAATGGTGGCTGTGCGCGGAAGCAACAAAGCGGAGACCCGGAGACGGGCTGAGGTGGCGGCCGAGCTGGCGATAGAGCGGATCGCCAGACTCGGCCTAAAAGTGAGCCTCCCGAAGACTGAGGCTATAGTCTTCGGGGGGCGCGGGTGGAGTCTGCCCGCGAGTGCGGTGCTCACCCTGGAGGGTGAAGCGGTCCATATAAAGCCCCATATCAGATATCTGGGGCTCATATTGGACCGCAGGTGGGATTTCGGGGAGCATTTCTCCAGATTAGCTCCCCGAATCGTGGGCGCCGCATCGGCGCTGGGCAGACTACTGCCCAATGTTGGAGGGCCGGGCTCCTTATGCCGGCGGCTATATGCCGGCGTAACAAGGAGCATGGCCCTCTACGGGGCCCCAATATGGGCGGACAAGCTGTCCGCCCGGAATAGGGCCCTGCTGCGGAGGCCCCAACGGGTCGTGGCCCTCAGGATGGTGAGGGCCTATATGACGGTGGCCCACGCAGCGGCCTGCCTCCTCGCGTGCACCCCTCCGTGGGAGCTAGACGCAGAGGTGCACGCAGAGACCTACAGAGACCTACCAACGTAGGTCCAGGATCCGGGCAACAGGTGAACGCCCGGACCCTGAGGAGGCAGAGGCCTCCCGCCGAATGACGGAGCGCCGACTACGGGACCGGTGGAAAGCCCAGCTGGAGGTCGCCCCTTATGGTGTCCGTACCATAGGGGCGATCCTCCCGTCGCTGGACCACTGGTCAAAGCGGAAGGTCGGCGCTACGTCGTTCCGACTAGTGCAGGTACTGACCGGGCATGGGTGCTTCGGTCACTACCTGCACAAAATCGGGAGGGAGCCTGACCCGCGGTGTCATGAGTGCGGCGATCCCGACGACACCGCTCAGCACACCCTTGAGGTGTGCAGTCGTTGGGACGCGGAACGTGGCCTCATGGCACGCACCATCCAGCGGGTGGACCTCTCGCTCCAGAGCGTTGTCTCTGCGATGCTCAGCAGCGAGAGGTCCTGGGAGGCTGTGGTCGCCTTCTGCGAACTCATCATCTCGCAGAAGGAGACCGCGGAGCGGGAGCGCGAGGAAAATCCCCTCGCGCATCCCCTCCGGCGCAGACGGCTCGGGTTGAGAAGGCGGCGGTTTGCCGCCAGACTCAACCCATAGTGGCTGCAGGTGGAGGATGGGAGTCCTCTGCCTGCGGTGGAAAGCCACATAGCGGTCTGGGAGAGGGGCCAAGCGTGCTCGGCCATCTCCCCTTTGGCGCGGGAAGCCCCGGCATAGGCTGGGGCGCCGTCGGTGGACACCGTGGTCTATGCCTTCGCAGGTACCACGGTGTCCAACAAAACCGGCAAGAGGGCACGTCCGGGTGGTTTTTAGTGGGTAGCACTCTCTACCCCTCCTCACTCTGAGGAGGGAGAGGCGATGTGTAGTCCCACATAACCCTCCGCCACTCCCATGTGCGGAGGGTATGCGTAATGCATTTCCCACCCGGTCAACAAAAAAAAAAAAAAAAAAAAAAAAAAAAAAAAAAAAAAAAAAAGGTTAGGTTAGGTTAGGTTAGGTTAGGTTAGGTTAGGTTAGGTTAGGTTAGGTTAGGTTAGGTTAGGTTAGGTTAGGTTAGGTTAGGTTAGGTTAGGTTAGGTTAGGTTAGGTTAGGTTAGGTTAGGTTAGGTTAGGTTAGGTTAGGTTAGGTTAGGTTAGGTTAGGTTAGGTTAGGTTAGGTTAGGTTAGGTTAGGTTAGGTTAGGTTAGGTTAGGTTAGGTTAGGTTAGGTTAGGTTAGGTTAGGTTAGGTTAGGTTAGGTTAGGTTAGGTTAGGTTAGGTTAGGTTAGGTTAGGTTAGGTTAGGTTAGGTTAGGTTAGGTTAGGTTAGGTTAGGTTAGGTTAGGTTAGGTTAGGTTAGGTTAGGTTAGGTTAGGTTAGGTTAGGTTAGGTTAGGTTAGGTTAGGTTAGGTTAGGTTAGGTTAGGTTAGGTTAGGTTAGGTTAGGTTAGGTTAGGTTAGGTTAGGTTAGGTTAGGTTAGGTTAGGTTAGGTTAGGTTAGGTTAGGTTAGGTTAGGTTAGGTTAGGTTAGGTTAGGTTAGGTTAGGTTAGGTTAGGTTAGGTTAGGTTAGGTTAGGTTAGGTTAGGTTAGGTTAGGTTAGGTTAGGTTAGGTTAGGTTAGGTTAGGTTAGGTTAGGTTAGGTTAGGTTAGGTTAGGTTAGGTTAGGTTAGGTTAGGTTAGGTTAGGTTAGGTTAGGTTAGGTTAGGTTAGGTTAGGTTAGGTTAGGTTAGGTTAGGTTAGGTTAGGTTAGGTTAGGTTAGGTTAGGTTAGGTTAGGTTAGGTTAGGTTAGGTTAGGTTAGGTTAGGTTAGGTTAGGTTAGGTTAGGTTAGGTTAGGTTAGGTTAGGTTAGGTTAGGTTAGGTTAGGTTAGGTTAGGTTAGGTTAGGTTAGGTTAGGTTAGGTTAGGTTAGGTTAGGTTAGGTTAGGTTAGGTTAGGTTAGGTTAGGTTATTGTATGGAGTATTTTAAA
Organism: Ochropacha duplaris; assembly: GCA_951361185.1. NCBI lineage: Eukaryota > Metazoa > Arthropoda > Insecta > Lepidoptera > Drepanidae > Ochropacha > Ochropacha duplaris. The sequence goes on along the minus strand of OX592720.1, from coordinate 17,619 downwards.
TCAGGCACACGCTTGACCGTTTTTATCTACTAATATTTTTGTTTGGCGAATAACTCCGGTCGGCGTGGCCGGTTTTGACTCAAACTCGGCAGGAACGTTGGCAGGGCCACAATGGCCACAACCGACGAAGGGGGGGGGTCCCCCCGCAGGAGGGGGGGGAGAATTTATAGTTCTCCCTCAGAATCCGAGAACGAAGGCCCTGTAGAGGCCTCGGGGATGGCTCCTCAGCCCCAGAAAAGGGGACATGAGGATAGTGAGGATGACCCGAGGCCCGACCTCGGGCCCAAAGTGGCGACTGCCCACAGGGGGAAACCCAGGGGGGCGTATGCGGGCATGGCAGCGGCGCGGGCGAAGCTCCGGGGAACTGAAACCTATCTCAGTTCCGACACGGACGCCCCCGCTGCCCATTATAGGAAAGACTTCCCGGAGCTCCGCTCCAAGGGGAAGAGTGGGGGAACTTCCCCCCCACCAAGAGTGATCACCCCGACCGAGGTTTTGCCCGCGTACGACCCAGTGGAGGCCACCCGACAGGCGGCATTGGAGATTTTAGAGGGGGCCCGCAAGTCGAGCAACCTCAAAGGAGAGGTGTGGGGCAGCATGAACCGGGCCTGCCGCACCATTCTGGCCGCCATGGAGGAGTTCAAAGCCTCCAGAGCAGAGAGCGAGGAGATCCGCATCCTGAAGGCGGATAACAAGAGGATGCGGGAGCAACTCGCTCTCTGCGCAGCGGAACTCAAGGCGCTGAGAACCGCCTTCTCAGAGCGCCAGGCCTCGGCCCCGGCCCCACAGCCGGTACGCGAAACCCCGGCCCCTAGGGCCCCTCCGCCGCCACAATCCGCCGCTGCGGAACTAGCGGAGTTGATGGAAACCATGAAGCGCGACTTGACGATCTCCTTGGGCAACATGCTTAATGCCCGCATCGAGGAGATCAGCAGCCGCCTTCCTCCTATGCCGATACTCCGCCCCCCGCTTGCGGCGGACAAAAAGAAGACCAGACCGGCTCCACCGCCCCCTGTTAGAGAAGTGGCCTCGGAGCCTGAAAGCAGGGCTAGGCTTGGGGATGGCAGGCCGAAAAGGACCGCTAAAAAAGCGGCCCCGGCGGCCCCGGAGACCACCGCCCCGGCGGCCAAGCCGAAAAGGGCCGTTAAAAAAGCGGCCCCGGAGTCCACCGCCCCGGTGGCCAGGACTGCCCCGGCAACCAAGCCTGCCCCAGCGGCCAGGCCTGCCCCAGCAGCCAGGCCTGCTCCGGCCCTGGAGATAACACCTGGCCCCTCAGGTGAACCGCTGCAGGAGACATACGCCCTAGTGGCAAAAAAGAAAAAGAAGAGGGGGAAGGGAAAGGCTACGGCCCCACCACCAACCCCCGCCCCCCCCAAGAAGAAAGCGGCACCAAAGCCGAAGGCTCTCGAAGTCCCCAAGACGGCAGCGGTGGTAATTACAATGCGTAAGGACATTACCACCGACACCACGCTGCAGGCTGTCATGGCCAAGGCCATCAATGGCATAAAGCTGGAAGAGATAGGCCTGCAGCATGTCAGGGTCCGAAACTCGGTGACGGGGGGCCGTGTCATCGAGGTCCCCGGTGAAGATAGCGGAAGGGCGGCGGACAGCCTCGCAGCAAGGCTGCAGGCTATCGTGGGGGACGTTGCCCTCATAAGCCGCCCAGAAAAGATGGCCGCTATCGAGGTCGCCGGCCTAGACGAGTCGGCGACAAGGGAGACCCTGGCGGCTGCCGTCGCCAAAGCGGGGGGATGCGCCGAGGCGCAATGTCCGGTGGGGACGGCTAAAGCCCTCCTCAGGCGTGGTCAGATCCTGGTGGGCTGGTCGTCTGCCAGGGTCAACTCCGTGGGACCAGCACCCATGCGGTGCTACAAATGCATGGGTGTTGGCCACTCGCGTGAGCTGTGCCTCTCAAAGGTGGACCGGGGCCAGATGTGCTACCGGTGCGGCGTAGAGGGGCACAAAGCAGCCGACTGCTGGGAGGAGAAGGCATGGTGTGCAGTATGCCACCATGCAGGACTCCCAGCCGACCACGTCATGAGGGGACTGAAATGCTCCCCACCAGAAACGAAGGGAAGAGAGGTGAGGATGAGACCCGCCCGCCCCTCCCGACCCCCTCCAGCCGAAACAGCCGCCAGCCGGCACCAAGCGGATAACCGCATGGACGTCTAAATGCCAGCACACCAGCATCTAGACGTCCTGCAGGTAAACGCCAACCACTCCGCCAGAGCTCAGGATCTGCTCATGCAGGCCATGGCGGAGTGGGCAATTGGCGTTGCGGTTATAGCGGAGCCCTACTTCGTCCCCCCCCAATGTAACTGGGTAGGGGATACCGACGGAGTAGTGGCGATCGTGGTGCCGGCGGTGGGGGACCTCCCCCCCTTATCGAGGATCGAGGGTGGCCCAGGATACGTGGCGGCCAGGTGGGGGAACGACACGGTGCTGGTAGCCGTGTACTTCTCCCCCAATAGGCCGCTGCGGGAGTTCGACACGTTCCTGGGGATCCTAGGGGGGGTGGTCCGAAGGGCCGCCCCGAGGCAGGTTATGGTCCTGGGGGACCTCAACGCCAAAAGTTCGGCATGGGGTTCCCCCATTACGGACCATAGGGGAACTGCACTCGGGGACTGGGTGACGGCTACGGGACTCGTAGTCCTAAACCAGGGCAGCGCAAATACCTGCGTGCGGCGGCAGGGGGGGTCAATCGTGGACGTCACGTTCGCGACCCCTGCCATAGCCGCACGCGTCACGGGTTGGCGCGTCCTGGAGGACATGGAGACCCTCTCAGATCACCTGTACATCAGGATGAGGGTCTCCTCAGGAGGAGTCCCGCCGTCGCCCATCATCGGCAGAGGCAGGAGGGGGAATAAATTCCCCAAGTGGTCCCTCGTCCATTTGGACAGGGACAGGGCAGACGAGGCGGCCATGGTGGAGGCATGGTGTGCCGCCCCACCCGTCACCCTCGGAGTCGAAGAGAGGGCGGCACAGTTCCGCGTCGCACTACAGACGGTGTGCGACGCGGCCATGCCTCGGGCCGGTCGCCTGTCTGCCCGTAAGAGGGTCTACTGGTGGTCCGCAGAAATTGCGGCCCTGCGGACCGCCAACAACAGTGCCCGCCGCGCCTACCAACATTGTAGGCGTCGGCGGCACAGCGCCGAAGAGGAGGAAGGGCTCCATAGGGCCCTCAAAGAAGCAAAGGGGGCCCTCCAGTTGGCGATAGCCAAGGCCAAGGACGAAGCTCACGTCTCGTTCTTGGCCACCCTGGACAGGGACCCATGGGGGCGGCCGTACAAGGTGGTGCGTAACAAAATGCGCACCGCCCCCCCCATGGACTCCCTGGAGCCCGCCCTCCTCCAGAGGATAGTTGAGGGGCTGTTTCCGCCAGCCCCTTCGATCTCCCCCCCGACGATGGCCGACCCCATAACGGAGCCGGAGGCCGAGCTCGTCATTGCACCGATAAGCAGTGACGAGTTCGAGCGAGTGACGGACCGACTCCGGGGCTGCAAAAAAGCCCCGGGGCCAGATGGAGTCCCAGGTCGCGTCCTCGCCGTCGCCCTGGAACACCTCGGGGACCGCCTCAGGCACGTCATGGACGACTGCCTGAGGGAAGGAAGGTTCCCGCGGGTGTGGAAGGAAGGGCGACTGTGCCTCCTCCGCAAGGAGGGTCGGCCACCAGACTGCCCGTCTGCCTATCGCCCCATAGTGCTGCTGGATGAGGCCGGGAAAGCGTTTGAACGCATCCTGGCCTCCCGGATCCTGCAGCACCTGGAGACCGCCGGCCCGAACGTCTCAGATAGACAGTTCGGGTTCCGGGAAGGGCGGTCCACGCTCGACGCGCTAAAGTCACTAAGAGACTTTTGCGAGTACGCGTCGAGCAGGGGGGAGGGTGTCATCGCGGTGTCTCTAGACATCGCGAACGCGTTCGGCACCCTCCCCTATGGGGTGATCAGTGAGGCACTAAAATATCACAGAGTGCCTCACTACCTTAGGCAGGTCATAGAGCACTACCTTACCGAGAGAGTAGTGCTCTATGAAAATCAAGACGGGCAACGGGGGGAGAGGAGGATGGCCTGTGGCGTGCCCCAGGGTTCCGTACTCGGCCCACTCCTCTGGAACCTGGGGTACGATTGGGCCATCAGAGCGGAACTGCTTCCGCGCACACTCGTCGTCTGCTATGCAGACGACACAATGGTGGCTGTGCGCGGAAGCAACAAAGCGGAGACCCGGAGACGGGCTGAGGTGGCGGCCGAGCTGGCGATAGAGCGGATCGCCAGACTCGGCCTAAAAGTGAGCCTCCCGAAGACTGAGGCTATAGTCTTCGGGGGGCGCGGGTGGAGTCTGCCCGCGAGTGCGGTGCTCACCCTGGAGGGTGAAGCGGTCCATATAAAGCCCCATATCAGATATCTGGGGCTCATATTGGACCGCAGGTGGGATTTCGGGGAGCATTTCTCCAGATTAGCTCCCCGAATCGTGGGCGCCGCATCGGCGCTGGGCAGACTACTGCCCAATGTTGGAGGGCCGGGCTCCTTATGCCGGCGGCTATATGCCGGTGTAACAAGGAGCATGGCCCTCTACGGGGCCCCAATATGGGCGGACAAGCTGTCCGCCCGGAATAGGGCCCTGCTGCGGAGGCCCCAACGGGTCGTGGCCCTCAGGATGGTGAGGGCCTATATGACGGTGGCCCACGCAGCGGCCTGCCTCCTCGCGTGCACCCCTCCGTGGGAGCTAGACGCAGAGGTGCACGCAGAGACCTACGTACGTAGGTCCAGGATCCGGGCAACAGGAGAACGCCCGGACCCTGAGGAGGTAGAGGCCTCCCGCCGAATGACGGAGCGCCGACTACGGGACCGGTGGAAAGCCCAGCTGGAGGTCGCCCCTTATGGTGTCCGTACCATAGGGGCGATCCTCCCGTCGCTGGACCACTGGTCAAAGCGGAAGGTCGGCGCTACGTCGTTCCGGCTAGTGCAGGTACTGACCGGGCATGGGTGCTTCGGTCACTACCTGCACAAAATCGGGAGGGAGCCTGACCCGCGGTGTCATGAGTGCGGCGATCCCGACGACACCGCTCAGCACACCCTTGAGGTGTGCAGTCGTTGGGACGCGGAACGTGGCCTCATGGCACGCACCATCCAGCGGGTGGACCTCTCGCTCCAGAGCGTTGTCTCTGCGATGCTCAGCAGCGAGAGGTCCTGGGAGGCTGTGGTCGCCTTCTGCGAATACATCATTTCGCAGAAGGAGACCGCGGAGCGGGAGCGCGAGGAAAATCCCCTCGCGCATCCCCTCCGGCGCAGACGGCTCGGGTTGAGAAGGCGGCGGTTTGCCGCCAGACTCAACCCATAGTGGCTGCAGGTGGAGGATGGGAGTCCTCTGCCTGCGGTGGAAAGCCACATAGCGGTCTGGGAGAGGGGCCAAGCGTGCTCGGCCATCTCCCCTTTGGCGCGGGAAGCCCCGGCATAGGCTGGGGCGCCGTCGGTGGACACCGTGGTCTATGCCTTCGCAGGTACCACGGTGTCCAACAAAACCGGCAAGAGGGCACGTCCGGGTGGTTTTTAGTGGGTAGCACTCTCTACCCCTCCTCACTCTGAGGAGGGTGAGGCGATGTGTAGTCCCACATAACCCTCCGCCACTCCCATGTGCGGAGGGTATGCGTAACGCATTTTCCACCTGGTCAAAAAAAAAAAAAAAAAAAAAAAAAAAAAAAAAAGGTTAGGTTAGGTTAGGTTAGGTTAGGTTAGGTTAGGTTAGGTTAGGTTAGGTTAGGTTAGGTTAGGTTAGGTTAGGTTAGGTTAGGTTAGGTTAGGTTAGGTTAGGTTAGGTTAGGTTAGGTTAGGTTAGGTTAGGTTAGGTTAGGTTAGGTTAGGTTAGGTTAGGTTAGGTTAGGTTAGGTTAGGTTAGGTTAGGTTAGGTTAGGTTAGGTTAGGTTAGGTTAGGTTAGGTTAGGTTAGGTTAGGTTAGGTTAGGTTAGGTTAGGTTAGGTTAGGTTAGGTTAGGTTAGGTTAGGTTAGGTTAGGTTAGGTTAGGTTAGGTTAGGTTAGGTTAGGTTAGGTTAGGTTAGGTTAGGTTAGGTTAGGTTAGGTTAGGTTAGGTTAGGTTAGGTTAGGTTAGGTTAGGTTAGGTTAGGTTAGGTTAGGTTAGGTTAGGTTAGGTTAGGTTAGGTTAGGTTAGGTTAGGTTAGGTTAGGTTAGGTTAGGTTAGGTTAGGTTAGGTTAGGTTAGGTTAGGTTAGGTTAGGTTAGGTTAGGTTAGGTTAGGTTAGGTTAGGTTAGGTTAGGTTAGGTTAGGTTAGGTTAGGTTAGGTTAGGTTAGGTTAGGTTAGGTTAGGTTAGGTTAGGTTAGGTTAGGTTAGGTTAGGTTAGGTTAGGTTAGGTTAGGTTAGGTTAGGTTAGGTTAGGTTAGGTTAGGTTAGGTTAGGTTAGGTTAGGTTAGGTTAGGTTAGGTTAGGTTAGGTTAGGTTAGGTTAGGTTAGGTTAGGTTAGGTTAGGTTAGGTTAGGTTAGGTTAGGTTAGGTTAGGTTAGGTTAGGTTAGGTTAGGTTAGGTTAGGTTAGGTTAGGTTAGGTTAGGTTAGGTTAGGTTAGGTTAGGTTAGGTTAGGTTAGGTTAGGTTAGGTTAGGTTAGGTTAGGTTAGGTTAGGTTAGGTTAGGTTAGGTTAGGTTAGGTTAGGTTAGGTTAGGTTAGGTTAGGTTAGGTTAGGTTAGGTTAGGTTAGGTTAGGTTAGGTTAGGTTAGGTTAGGTTAGGTTAGGTTAGGTTAGGTTAGGTTAGGTTAGGTTAGGTTAGGTTAGGTTAGGTTAGGTTAGGTTAGGTTAGGTTAGGTTAGGTTAGGTTAGGTTAGGTTAGGTTAGGTTAGGTTAGGTTAGGTTAGGTTAGGTTAGGTTAGGTTAGGTTAGGTTAGGTTAGGTTAGGTTAGGTTAGGTTAGGTTAGGTTAGGTTAGGTTAGGTTAGGTTAGGTTAGGTTAGGTTAGGTTAGGTTAGGTTAGGTTAGGTTAGGTTAGGTTAGGTTAGGTTAGGTTAGGTTAGGTTAGGTTAGGTTAGGTTAGGTTAGGTTAGGTTAGGTTAGGTTAGGTTAGGTTAGGTTAGGTTAGGTTAGGTTAGGTTAGGTTAGGTTAGGTTAGGTTAGGTTAGGTTAGGTTAGGTTAGGTTAGGTTAGGTTAGGTTAGGTTAGGTTAGGTTAGGTTAGGTTAGGTTAGGTTAGGTTAGGTTAGGTTAGGTTAGGTTAGGTTAGGTTAGGTTAGGTTAGGTTAGGTTAGGTTAGGTTAGGTTAGGTTAGGTTAGGTTAGGTTAGGTTAGGTTAGGTTAGGTTAGGTTAGGTTAGGTTAGGTTAGGTTAGGTTAGGTTAGGTTAGGTTAGGTTAGGTTAGGTTAGGTTAGGTTAGGTTAGGTTAGGTTAGGTTAGGTTAGGTTAGGTTAGGTTAGGTTAGGTTAGGTTAGGTTAGGTTAGGTTAGGTTAGGTTAGGTTAGGTTAGGTTAGGTTAGGTTAGGTTAGGTTAGGTTAGGTTAGGTTAGGTTAGGTTAGGTTAGGTTAGGTTAGGTTAGGTTAGGTTAGGTTAGGTTAGGTTAGGTTAGGTTAGGTTAGGTTAGGTTAGGTTAGGTTAGGTTAGGTTAGGTTAGGTTAGGTTAGGTTAGGTTAGGTTAGGTTAGGTTAGGTTAGGTTAGGTTAGGTTAGGTTAGGTTAGGTTAGGTTAGGTTAGGTTAGGTTAGGTTAGGTTAGGTTAGGTTAGGTTAGGTTAGGTTAGGTTAGGTTAGGTTAGGTTAGGTTAGGTTAGGTTAGGTTAGGTTAGGTTAGGTTAGGTTAGGTTAGGTTAGGTTAGGTTAGGTTAGGTTAGGTTAGGTTAGGTTAGGTTAGGTTAGGTTAGGTTAGGTTAGGTTAGGTTAGGTTAGGTTAGGTTAGGTTAGGTTAGGTTAGGTTAGGTTAGGTTAGGTTAGGTTAGGTTAGGTTAGGTTAGGTTAGGTTAGGTTAGGTTAGGTTAGGTTAGGTTAGGTTAGGTTAGGTTAGGTTAGGTTAGGTTAGGTTAGGTTAGGTTAGGTTAGGTTAGGTTAGGTTAGGTTAGGTTAGGTTAGGTTAGGTTAGGTTAGGTTAGGTTAGGTTAGGTTAGGTTAGGTTAGGTTAGGTTAGGTTAGGTTAGGTTAGGTTAGGTTAGGTTAGGTTAGGTTAGGTTAGGTTAGGTTAGGTTAGGTTAGGTTAGGTTAGGTTAGGTTAGGTTAGGTTAGAATGAGGGTCTCCAAGGATGGCGTCCAGCCGTCACCCACCCCAAGGGGGGGAAGAAGCAGAAGAGGGGGTTTCCCCAGATGGTCCCTGGTCCATCTGGACAGGGACAGGGCGGACGAGGCGGCCATGGTGGAGGCATGGTGTGCTGCCCCACCCGTCACCCTCGGAGTCGAGGAGAGGGCGGCACAGTTCCGCGTCGCCCTACAGACTGTGTGCGACGCGGCCATGCCCCGGGCCGGCCGCCTGACCGCCCGCAAGAAGGTGTACTGGTGGTCCGCAGAAATTGCGGCCCTGCGGACTACCAGCAATAGTGCCCGCCGCGCCTACCAACATTGCAGGCGTCGGCGGCACTCCGACGAAGAGGAGGAAGGGCTCCATAGGGCCCTCAAAGAGGCAAAGGGGGCCCTCCAGTTGGCAATAGCCAAGGCCAAGGACGAAGCACACGTCTCGTTCTTGGCCACCCTGGACAGGGACCCATGGGGGCGGCCGTACAAGGTGGTGCGTAACAAAATGCGCACCGCCCCCCCCATGGACTCCCTGGAGCCCGCCCTCCTCCAGACGATAGTCGAGGGGCTGTTCCCGCCAGCCCCATCGATCTCCTCCCCGTCGATGGCCGACCCCTTAACGGAGCCGGAGGCCGAACTCGTCATCGCACCAATAAGCAATGACGAGTTCGAGCGAGTGACGGACCGACTCCGGGGCTGCAAAAAAGCCCCGGGGCCAGATGGAGTCCCAGGTCGCGTCCTCGCCGTCGCCCTGGAACACCTCGGGGACCGCCTCAGGCACGTCATGGACGACTGCCTGAGGGAGGGAAGGTTCCCGAGGGTGTGGAAGGAAGGGCGACTGTGCCTCCTCCGTAAGGAGGGTCGGCCACCAGACTGCCCGTCTGCCTATCGCCCCATAGTGCTGCTGGATGAGGCCGGAAAAGCGTTTGAACGCATCCTGGCCTCCCGGATCCTGCAGCACCTGGAGACCGCCGGCCCGAACGTCTCAGATAGACAGTTTGGGTTCCGGGAAGGGCGGTCCACGCTCGACGCGCTAAAGTCACTTAGAGACTTTTGCGAGTACGCGTCGAGCAGGGGGGAGGGTGTCATCGCGGTGTCTCTAGACATCGCGAACGCGTTCGGCACCCTCCCCTATGGGGTGATCAGTGAGGCACTAAAATATCACAGAGTGCCTCACTACCTTAGGCAGGTCATAGAGCACTACCTTACCGAGAGAGTAGTGCTCTATGAAAATCAAGACGGGCAACGGGGGGAGAGGAGGATGGCCTGTGGCGTGCCCCAGGGTTCCGTACTCGGCCCACTCCTCTGGAACCTGGGGTACGACTGGGCCATCAGAGCGGAACTGCTTCCGCGCACACTCGTCGTCTGCTATGCAGACGACACAATGGTGGCTGTGCGCGGAAGCAACAAAGCGGAGACCCGGAGACGGGCTGAGGTGGCAGCCGAGCTGGCGATAGAGCGGATCGCCAGACTCGGCCTAAAGGTGAGCCTCCCGAAGACTGAGGCTATAGTCTTCGGGGGGCGCGGGTGGAATCTGCCCGCGGATGCGGCGCTCACCCTGGAGGGTGGAGCGGTCCAAATAAAGCCCCACATAAAATATCTGGGGCTCATATTGGACCGCAAGTGGGATTTCGGGGAGCATTTCTCCAGACTAGCTCCCCGAATCGTGGGCGCCGCATCGGCGCTGGGCAGACTTCTGCCCAATGTTGGAGGGCCGGGCTCCTTATGCCGGCGGCTATATGCCGGTGTGACAAGGAGCATGGCCCTCTACGGGGCCCCAATATGGGCGGACAAGCTGTCCGCCCGGAATAGGGCCCTGCTGCGGAGGCCCCAACGGGTCGTGGCCCTCAGGATGGTGAGGGCCTATATGACGGTGGCCCACGCAGCGGCCTGCCTCCTCGCGTGCACCCCTCCGTGGGAGCTAGACGCAGAGGTGCACGCAGAGACCTACGTACGTAGGTCCAGGATCCGGGCAACAGGAGAACGCCCGGACCCTGAGGAGGTAGAGGCCTCCCGCCGAATGACGGAGCGCCGACTACGGGACCGGTGGAAAGCCCAGCTGGAGGTCGCCCCTTATGGTGTCCGTACCATAGGGGCGATCCTCCCGTCGCTGGACCACTGGTCAAAGCGGAAGGTCGGCGCTACGTCGTTCCGGCTAGTGCAGGTACTGACCGGGCATGGGTGCTTCGGTCACTACCTGCACAAAATCGGGAGGGAGCCTGACCCGCGGTGTCATGAGTGCGGCGATCCCGACGACACCGCTCAGCACACCCTTGAGGTGTGCAGTCGTTGGGACGCGGAACGTGGCCTCATGGCACGCACCATCCAGCGGGTGGACCTCTCGCTCCAGAGCGTTGTCTCTGCGATGCTCAGCAGCGAGAGGTCCTGGGAGGCTGTGGTCGCCTTCTGCGAATATATCATTTCGCAGAAGGAGACCGCGGAGCGGGAGCGCGAGGAAAATCCCCTCGCGCATCCCCTCCGGCGCAGACGGCTCGGGTTGAGAAGGCGGCGGTTTGCCGCCAGACTCAACCCATAGTGGCTGCAGGTGGAGGATGGGAGTCCTCTGCCTGCGGTGGAAAGCCACATAGCGGTCTGGGAGAGGGGCCAAGCGTGCTCGGCCATCTCCCCTTTGGCGCGGGAAGCCCCGGCATAGGCTGGGGCGCCGTCGGTGGACATCGTGGTCTATGCCTTCGCAGGTACCACGGTGTCCGACGAAACCGGCAAGAGGGCACGTCCGGGTGGTTTTTAGTGGGTAGCACTCTCTACCCCTCCTCAATCTGAGGAGGGAGAGGCGATGTGTAGTCCCACATAACCCTCCGCCACTCCCATGTGCGGAGGGTATGCGTAATGCATTTCCCACCCGGTCAACAAAAAAAAAAAAAAAAAAAAAAAAAAAAAAAAAAAAAAAAAAAAAAAAAGGTTAGGTTAGGTTAGGTTAGGTTAGGTTAGGTTAGGTTAGGTTAGGTTAGGTTAGGTTAGGTTAGGTTAGGTTAGGTTAGGTTAGGTTAGGTTAGGTTAGGTTAGGTTAGGTTAGGTTAGGTTAGGTTAGGTTAGGTTAGGTTAGGTTAGGTTAGGTTAGGTTAGGTTAGGTTAGGTTAGGTTAGGTTAGGTTAGGTTAGGTTAGGTTAGGTTAGGTTAGGTTAGGTTAGGTTAGGTTAGGTTAGGTTAGGTTAGGTTAGGTTAGGTTAGGTTAGGTTAGGTTAGGTTAGGTTAGGTTAGGTTAGGTTAGGTTAGGTTAGGTTAGGTTAGGTTAGGTTAGGTTAGGTTAGGTTAGGTTAGGTTAGGTTAGGTTAGGTTAGGTTAGGTTAGGTTAGGTTAGGTTAGGTTAGGTTAGGTTAGGTTAGGTTAGGTTAGGTTAGGTTAGGTTAGGTTAGGTTAGGTTAGGTTAGGTTAGGTTAGGTTAGGTTAGGTTAGGTTAGGTTAGGTTAGGTTAGGTTAGGTTAGGTTAGGTTAGGTTAGGTTAGGTTAGGTTAGGTTAGGTTAGGTTAGGTTAGGTTAGGTTAGGTTAGGTTAGGTTAGGTTAGGTTAGGTTAGGTTGACGATTGTAACTTTGCGGATACTGGACGGATATTGATGAGATTTATAACTTAGACTATTGGCTCGTTATACTGACTATTGATACCGTTTCATCTCGTGACTTGGCTATACTTTCGGATTTTGACTTTTTGTTTTGATTGGATTTGTTTTGTTGATATTTTTTTGTTACATTTGTTAAGTTTTTTCGGTGTTGTTGTTGTTGTGGAACAGCTTGTTTGAGCTTGTTTTACAGCGGCGGCTGCCGTCTTGCCTTCGGGCTTTGTTTTGTTACTACCTTACCTTCGGTTCGGTAGATATTTAGTTTTTAAGTGTTAAATTTTCTTGTTAAATTTTATCATTTAAAAATTTTTATTTTGTTTGTAACGCCATTTCGTGGGGTCAACCCCTACGGCTGTGAAAGTACTGTCAGCGGATAGAGGGCAACGCCCCCTATTACGCAACACCTTTCGCACCGTGCTACGACCCTCGGTTTAGGCGCAAAGCGGATAACGCAGATAATTTTTTGGTTGAATTTTCAGTCAAAAAAATTGTTTGTTTACATTTTTACTATTGAAAAAAGTTGGTGTTGCCGCTATCGCTCAGCGCCCCGTTTGCTGCTGAGACATAGCGGCAATAGTCTTCTTTCACGTAGGCTAGGTCCGGTTACTGCACCTCATAGGGTTGGGTAGTAATCGGATTTTCAAAAATTTTTTGCTAATTTTACCATCAAATTTTCGGTAAAAATATAGCAAAAAAGAGGTGTTTTGGTGTTGGCTCCATTTCGTGGGGTTAACCCCTACGGGCATCGTAGGGGTACCAGCGGATAGGGTATATCCTCCTCTAATTTTATTAATTTTTTCCACTACCCTGCGACCTCGAGAAGTGGGGGAAAAAAGGTTTCTAAAAAATAAAATTCGAAATTATTGCTATTATACTAAATTCAGGCGCTTTTTCCATTTTGTATGGAGTATTTTAAATCCGGCACACGCTTGACCGTTTTTATTGACTGATATTGTTATTTGGTCAATAACTTTGGCTTGCGTTGTCGGATTTAAATAAAATTCGGCAGGGACGTTGGCAGGGCCACAATGGCCACAACCGACGAAGGGGGGGGGTCCCCCCGCAGGAGGGGGGGGAGAATTTATAGTTCTCCCTCAGAATCCGAAAACGAAGGCCCTGTAGAGGCCTCGGGGATGGCTCCTCAGCCCCAGAAAAGGGGACATGAGGATAGCGAGGATGACCCGAGGCCCGACCTCGGGCCCAAAGTGGCGACTGCCCACAGGGGGAAACCCAGGGGGGCGTATGCGGGCATGGCAGCGGCGCGGGCGAAGCTCCGGGGAACTGAAACCTATCTCAGTTCCGACACGGACGCCCCCGCTGCCCACTATAGGAAAGACTTCCCGGAGCTCCGCTCCAAGGGGAAGAGTGGGGGAACTTCCCCCCCACCAAGAGTGATTACCCCGAACGAGGTTTTGCCCGCGTACGACCCAGTGGAGGCCACCCGACAGGCGGCATTGGAGATTTTAGAGGGGGCCCGCAAGTCGAGCAACCTCAAAGGAGAGGTGTGGGGCAGCATGAACCGGGCCTGCCGCACCATTCTGGCAGCCATGGAGGATTTCAAGGCCTCCAGGACAGAGAGCGAGGAGATCCGCATCCTGAAGGCGGATAACAAGAGGATGCGGGAGCAACTCGCTCTCTGCGCAGCGGAGCTCAAGGCGCTGAGAACCGCCTTCTCAGAGCGCCAGGCCTCGGCCCCGGCCCCACAGCCGGTACGCGAAACCCCGGCCCCTAGGGCCCCTCCGCCGCCACAATCCGCCGCTGCGGAACTAGCGGAGATGTTGGAGGTGATGAAGCGCGACTTGACGGTCTCCTTGGGCAATATGCTCAATGCCAGAATCGAGGAGATCAGCAGTCGCCTTCCTCCCGCGCCGATAATCCGCCCCCCGCTAGCGGCGGACAAGAAGAGGACGAGGCCGCCCCCCATGGAGGTTGCCTCCGAGCCCGAGAGCAGGGCCAGGCTCGGGGATGGCAGGCCGAAAAGGGCCGCTAAAAAAGCGGCCCCGGCGGCCCCGAAGACCACCGCCCCGGCGGCCAAACCGAAGTCCACCGCTCCGGCGGCCAAGCCGAAGTCGACTGCCCCGGCAACCAAGCCTGCCCCAGCGGCCAGGCCTACCCCAGCGGCCAGACCTGCCCCAGCAGCCAGGCCTGCTCCGGCCCTGGAGATAACACCTGGCCCCTCAGGTGAACCGCAGGAGACCTACGCCATTGTGGCAAAAAAGAAGAAGAAGAGGGGGAAGGGAAAGGCTACGGCCCCACCCCCACCCCCCGCCCCCCCCAAGAAGAAAGCGGCACCCAAGCCGAAGGCCCTTGAGGTGCCCAAGACGACAGCGGTGGTAATAACGATGCGAAAGGACGTTACCACCGACACCACGCTGCAGGCTGTCATGGCCAGGGCCATCAATGGCATAAAATTAGATGAGATAGGCCTGCAGCATGTCAGGGTCCGGAACTCGGTGACGGGGGGCCGTGTCATCGAGGTCCCCGGTGAAGATAGCAGAAGGGCGGCGGACAGCCTCGCAGCAAGGCTGCAGGCTATCGTGGGGGACGTTGCCCTCATAAGCCGCCCAGAAAAGATGGCTGCTATCGAGGTCGCCGGCCTAGACGAGTCGGCGACAAGAGAGACCCTGGCGGCTGCCGTCGCCAAAGCGGGGGGATGCGCCGAGGCGCATGTAAAGGTGGGGGGCATTCGCCCCACATACTATGATGGAAGCGGGGTTGCCCTCGTGCAATGTCCGGTGGGGACGGCAAAAGCCCTCCTCAGGCGTGGTCAGATCCTGGTGGGCTGGTCGTCTGCCAGGGTCAACTCCGTGGGACCGGCACCCATGCGGTGCTACAAATGCATGGGTGTCGGCCACTCGCGAGAGCTGTGCCTCTCTAAGGTGGACCGGGGCCAAATGTGCTACCGGTGCGGTGTAGAGGGGCATAAAGCAGCCGACTGCTGGGAGGAGAAAGCATGGTGTGCAGTATGCCACCATGCAGGGCTCCCAGCCGACCACGTCATGAGGGGACAAAAATGCAACCCACCGGAAACGAAGGGTAAAGAGATCAGGACGAGACCCGCCCGCCCCTCCCGTCCCCCTCCAGCCGAAACAGCCGCCAGCCGGCACCAAGAGGATAACCGCATGGACGTCTAAATGCCAGCACACCAGCATCTAGACGTCCTGCAGGTAAACGCCAACCACTCCGCCAGAGCTCAGGATCTGCTCATGCAGGCCATGGCGGAGTGGGCAATTGGCGTTGCGGTTATAGCGGAGCCCTACTTCGTCCCCCCCCAATGTAACTGGGTAGGGGATACCGACGAAGTAGTGGCGATCGTGGTGCCGGCGGTGGGGGACCTCCCCCCCTTATCGAGGATCGAGGGTGGCCCAGGATACGTGGCGGCCAGGTGGGGGAACGACACGGTGCTGGTAGCCGTGTACTTCTCCCCCAATAGGCCGCTGCGGGAGTTCGACACGTTCCTGGGGATCCTAGGGGGGGTGGTCCGAAGGGCTGCCCCGAGGCAGGTTATGGTCCTGGGGGACCTCAACGCCAAAAGTTCGGCATGGGGTTCCCCCATTACGGACCATAGGGGAACTGCACTCGGGGACTGGGTGACGGCTACGGGACTCGTAGTCCTAAACCAGGGCAGCGCAAATACCTGCGTGCGGCGGCAGGGGGGGTCAATCGTGGACGTCACGTTCGCGACCCCTGCCATAGCCGCACGCGTCACGGGTTGGCGTGTCCTGGAGGACGTGGAGACCCTCTCAGATCACCTGTACATCAGGATGAGGGTCTCCTCAGGAGGAGTCCCGCCGTCGCCCATCAGCGGCAGAGGCAGGAGGGGGAATAAATTCCCCAAGTGGTCCCTCGTCCATTTGGACAGGGACAGGGCAGACGAGGCGGCCATGGTGGAGGCATGGTGTGCCGCCCCACCCGTCACCCTCGGAGTCGAAGAGAGGGCGGCACAGTTCCGCGTCGCACTACAGACGGTGTGCGACGCGGCCATGCCTCGGGCCGGTCGCCTGTCTGCCCGTAAGAGGGTCTACTGGTGGTCCGCAGAAATTGCGGCCCTGCGGACCGCCAGCAACAGTGCCCGCCGCGCCTACCAACATTGTAGGCGTCGGCGGCACAGCGCCGAAGAGGAGGAAGGGCTCCATAGGGCCCTCAAAGAAGCAAAGGGGGCCCTCCAGGTGGCGATAGCCAAGGCCAAGGACGAAGCTCACGTCTCGTTCTTGGCCACCCTGGACAGGGACCCATGGGGGCGGCCGTACAAGGTGGTGCGTAACAAAATGCGCACCGCCCCCCCCATGGACTCCCTGGAGCCCGCCCTCCTCCAGAGGATAGTTGAGGGGCTGTTTCCGCCAGCCCCTTCGATCTCCCCCCCGACGATGGCCGACCCCATAACGGAGCCGGAGGCCGAGCTCGTCATTGCACCGATAAGCAGTGACGAGTTCGAGCGAGTGACGGACCGACTCCGGGGCTGCAAAAAAGCCCCGGGGCCAGACGGAGTCCCAGGTCGCGTCCTCGCCGTCGCCCTGGAACACCTCGGGGACCGCCTCAGGCACGTCATGGACGACTGCCTGAGGGAAGGAAGGTTCCCGCGGGTGTGGAAGGAAGGGCGACTGTGCCTCCTCCGCAAGGAGGGTCGGCCACCAGACTGCCCGTCTGCCTATCGCCCCATAGTGTTGCTGGATGAGGCCGGGAAAGCGTTTGAACGCATCCTGGCCTCCCGGATCCTGCAGCACCTGGAGACCGCCGGCCCGAACGTCTCAGATAGACAGTTCGGGTTCCGGGAAGGGCGGTCCACGCTCGACGCGCTAAAGTCACTCAGAGACTTCTGCGAGTACGCGTCGAGCAGGGGGGAGGGTGTCATCGCGGTGTCTCTAGACATCGCGAACGCGTTCGGCACCCTCCCCTATGGGGTGATCAGTGAGGCACTAAAATATCACAGAGTGCCTCACTACCTTAGGCAGGTCATAGAGCACTACCTTACCGAGAGAGTAGTGCTCTATGAAAATCAAGACGGGCAACGGGGGGAGAGGAGGATGGCCTGTGGCGTGCCCCAGGGTTCCGTACTCGGCCCACTCCTCTGGAACCTGGGGTACGACTGGGCCATCAGAGCGGAACTGCTTCCGCGCACACTCGTCGTCTGCTATGCAGACGACACAATGGTGGCTGTGCGCGGAAGCAACAAAGCGGAGACCCGGAGACGGGCTGAGGTGGCGGCCGAGCTGGCGATAGAGCGGATCGCCAGACTCGGCCTAAAAGTGAGCCTCCCGAAGACTGAGGCTATAGTCTTCGGGGGGCGCGGGTGGAGTCTGCCCGCGAGTGCGGTGCTCACCCTGGAGGGTGAAGCGGTCCATATAAAGCCCCATATCAGATATCTGGGGCTGATATTGGACCGCAGGTGGGATTTCGGGGAGCATTTCTCCAGATTAGCTCCCCGAATCGTGGGCGCCGCATCGGCGCTGGGCAGACTACTGCCCAATGTTGGAGGGCCGGGCTCCTTATGCCGGCGGCTATATGCCGGTGTGACAAGGAGCATGGCCCTCTACGGGGCCCCAATATGGGCGGACAAGCTGTCCGCCCGGAATAGGGCCCTGCTGCGGAGGCCCCAACGGGTCGTGGCCCTCAGGATGGTGAGGGCCTATATGACGGTGGCCCACGCAGCGGCCTGCCTCCTCGCGTGCACCCCTCCGTGGGAGCTAGACGCAGAGGTGCACGCAGAGACCTACCAACGTAGGTCCAGGATCCGGGCAACAGGTGAACGCCCGGACCCTGAGGAGGCAGAGGCCTCCCGCCGAATGACGGAGCGCCGACTACGGGACCGGTGGAAAGCCCAGCTGGAGGTCGCCCCTT
>OX592719.1:5855224-5865414 GCA_951361185.1 Ochropacha duplaris | reverse complement strand
TTTACTTTACTTTTTTACAATTTACAATTGACAACGGTTTACCGTACCCATTTACGACATAATATATATACCGCGAGCCCCCTACAAAATGGCCACTCTCCGTAGTCCCCCCTCCAAAAAATCGCCGGCTAAAATTGACCAGGCTGGACCTGCACCGACCAACAGGACCTTCGCAGTCCGCAAAAGTATAGGGGAATGGGAGGCGGGTAAGAGCGCCACCCAACCCAGCGCCCCGAGCAAAATCCAGGACCCAAAGGCGAAAACTAGGACAGCTCTTACCCAAGAGAGTAAAGCTGGATCGTCCGGCACATCAACAGCCGAGACCACTAAGAGCCCTCTGTCCAAACAGACATACCTATCGCGAGTTACTGAGGCGAAGGCGTGCTTGAATAAGGCAAAGCTCCACCTCAGTAACTCGCGAAACCTAAAGACGGAGATCAAGGCCGAGGTGACGGCATCGATAGACCGTCTTTACCAACTGGTAAAGGAAGCGGAGGCCGAAAAGGCAAAAAGCGGCAGCGGTAAGGAAACAGAGAAGATGATGCATCAACAACCGGAGGAAGAGAAAAGGAGTGGGGACAAGGAAAAGGAACTCCCACAGATCTCCCAGGTGCTCTCCACACTTGCCGAACAAACACAGTTAGTGAAGGAGAGCAATGAGAGGCTGAGGGAACTACAAACCACAGTCGAAGCTCTGGAGAGGAAAACTTACGCGGGAGTAGTCACAGGGGGAAACGGAAAGAAACCCCAGGAGCGGACAACCTTACACTCCGTGGTAGTCTCCTCCAGAGATGAGGCTGAGACCGGAGAGGACATCTTGAGTGAACTGAGGAAGACAGTAGACGCAAAGGAGGGATGGATCACGATTGAAAAGGTCCGGAAGGCAAAAGATAAAAAGGTTATCGTGAGCTGTGGAACTGAAGAAGATAGAGAAAAGCTGAAGGAAAGGATCACAAAAGGAGGAGGAAAACTTGACGCCCAAAATATCATGAACAAGGACCCACTAGTGATCCTCAAGGGCGTATTATCGTTCAACAGTAACGACGACATTGTCAGAGCTTTGAGAAACCAAAACAAGTGGATTTTCTCTGACATCGAAGCCAAGGACGACAGGGTAGAGATAAAGTACCGAAAGAAAGCGAGAAATCCGCACATACATCATGTAGTGGTAACGGTCTCGCCGAAGATTTGGAACCGAATAGTTGAGGCGGAGGTACTCATAGACCTCCAAAGAATTCCAGTGGCAGACCAGTCCCCGCTGGTACAATGCTCGCTCTGCCTGGGGTACGGGCACAATAGGCGTCTCTGCAAGGAAACAACAGAAAAGTGCAGCCACTGCGCAGGACCGCACAAGAAAATAGATTGCCCTGACTGGCACGCCTATGTGGCGCCGCAATGTTGTAACTGCATGCACGCCAAACTGGAGAAAGCCGAACACAATGCGTTTAGCCAAGAATGCCCAGTGAGACGCAAGTGGGACACACTAGCTAGAGCGGCAATCTCGTACTGCTAAGGTGGTCCCAAGAAATCAAAAGATACCAATAAACGCCCCCACCAATAAAACATTCTACTGCATAGGCCAGGCGAACCTCCAGAGGAGCCAACTCGCAACCACGGAGTTCATGATGGAGGCAACAAAAATGAAGTTTGCGATAGGACTACTCCAGGAGCCATACGTGGGCCGGGCCAAATCAATGAAGAACTACGGAGGCGTGAGGGTCTACCAGAACACCAGCGTAGGAGAAGGGACCGTGAAGGCATCCATAGCCGTTTTTGATCCGGATATGGAAGTTATACAGTACCCAAAACTCACCACAAACAACACCGTGGCGGTGAGGATCCGGACTGGTGCCTGGGAGATCTCCGTCGTTTCCTTCTATTTTGAGCCAGACCAGCCCCTAGAGCCATATCTGGAGCAGTTAACCAGAATCCACAAAGAGTTGGGACCCAGTAGGTTGATAATGGGAGGAGATTCCAACGCAAAGAGCCCTTGGTGGGGCAGCAACAGAGTGGATAATAGAGGGGAAGATCTAGCAGGTACGATGGAAGAGTTGGGCCTACAGGTGCTAAACCAGGGAGACACACCTACCTTCGACGTGATAAGAGGGGGACGAAGACTAACAAGTCACGTAGACCTTACGGCCTGCTCTGAGGATATGCTGACGATGGTGGACGACTGGAAAGTCCTCAGGGACCTCACAAGCTCGGACCACAACGGGATGGCATTCAAAATCAGATTGAACAAAGCAAAAGGCATAAACATACAGAGGACAACGAGAATATACAACACTAAAAAGGCCAACTGGGCTCACTTTCATGAGAAAATGGACCAGTTGAAGATAGAACATCAAATCAATAAAGAAGAAGTAGAAACAATAGATAACGTAGATAATTTAGACAACCTTATAAATAAATACACAGAAATAGTTACAATTGCGTGCAATGAAGCCATACCCAAAAAACAAACGAAGCAGAGACTTACCGTACCGTGGTGGACCGAAGAGCTTGCAGCTATGAAGCGTGAAGTGGCCACCAGAAAACGGAGAATCCGTTGCGCAGCGCAGTCCCGAAGAGAAGGTGTGGTTGCTTTGTACCTGGAAGCAAAAGAAAGGTATGAGCTAGCGGCTAAAAAGAGTCAAGTAGATAGCTGGAAGGACTTTTGCCAAAAGCAGGATAGGGAGGGAATGTGGGAAGGCATCTATAGGATCTTGAAAAATACGGCAAGGAGGGAGGAGGACCTACCACTAGCTAGGGATGGAAAGGAGGTCGGACAGGAAGAGTCGGCGAGGGTGTTGGCTGAAGCCTTCTACCCAGAAGACACAAACGAAGGCGATAATTTAGACCATCGGCAAATAAGACTTCTTGCAGACCGGATAAACGACTGGAGCCATGATGAAACCCATGACCCAGCGTTTACTACGGAGGAGCTTAGGCTGTCAATGGATAGCTTCAACCCGAAGAAGGCGCCAGGAGCTGACGGCTTTACCGCCGACATCTGTCAGAATGCCATGGCAAGGGATATGGAGCTCCACCTAGCCATGTTTAATAAATGCTGGCAGCTGGCATACTTCCCAAGAAAGTGGAAAGAGGCCGTCGTTGTTGTGCTGCGTAAGCCAGGAAAAGAGGACTATACCAGCCCAAAGTCCTACAGGCCGATAGGGCTACTATCAGTGGTGGGAAAGGTACTGGAGAAAATGATGGTCAAGAGGCTAAACTGGCACCTGGCAACGCGAATAAGCCCCCGCCAGTACGGTTTCATGCCGCAGCGCAGCACCGAGGACTCCCTCTATGACCTGATGGCGCACGTGAGGGGCAAACTTCAAGAGAAGAAGCTCGTCACGATAGTGTCTCTGGATATAGAGGGAGCCTTCGACAGCGCATGGTGGCCGGCCATTAAGGTCAGACTGGCGGAGGAAAAGTGCCCAGCGAATCTCAGGAGGTTGATAGCCAGCTATCTGAATGACCGCAAGGTCCGAGTCAGGTATGCTGGCCATGAGTTCGCAAAGGGCACAAACAAGGGCTGCGTCCAGGGGTCAATCGGCGGTCCCATCTTGTGGAATCTCCTACTGGACCCACTGCTAAAGAGTCTCACCCAGAGGGGAGACTACTGCCAGGCCTTTGCTGACGACGTGGTGTTGGTGTTTTCCGCGGAGACCGCACTTGAGATTGAGGGACAAGCCAATGCAGCTCTTGAACACGTTCGGGGGTGGGGTGTCATGAATAAGCTCAGGTTCGCACCGCACAAAACTTGTGCGATGGTGCTTACCAAAAAGCTTAAGCATGACACGCCACGCCTGACCATGGGAGGGACCTGCATTGGAGTGTCCAAAGAAATCAAGATCCTGGGGCTCACGATCGACGAAAAGCTGACATTCAACAGCCATGTCGCGAATGTGTGTAAAAAAGCGTTGAATATCTACAAGCAGCTGTCGAGAGCCGCCAGGGTCAGCTGGGGTCTCCACCCCGAGGTGAGCCGCACAATATATACGGCGGCGGTCGAGCCCGTGATCCTATACGCTTCCAGCGTCTGGGCAACGGCGTCGAGCAAGATTGGCGTACAAAAGCAACTGAATGCAGTGCAGAGGGGGTTCGCTCAGAAACTATGTAGATCCTACCGGACCGTGTCCTTGAACTCAGCATTGGTCCTGGCCGGGTTACTCCCGCTTGACATCAGAATACGAGAGGCGGCTGCCCTGTATGAAGCCAAGCGAGGGGTGCCCCGGACAGAACTAGCTGACAGGGAGGTCGAGCGCATGGTTTCCCGCGCTGAAGCCCCGCATCCGGCGAAACAGATGAGCCTGGGGTTCATGAGCCTGATAGACCAAACACAAGTAGAAAACCACGCCACCCAAGCGGTGTGCATCTACACTGACGGCAGTAAGATTGAGGGCAAAGTCGGAGCTGCCCTGTCCCTATGGAGAGACGGAGTAGAGACGAAGGCCATCAAACTCAAGCTGCCGTCCTACTGCACGGTCTATCAGGCGGAACTCCTAGCCATTTGCAGGGCAACAAATGAAGCGCTGAAAAGTAGGGAATCAAGCTTTAGCATTCTGAGCGACTCCCGCTCTGCGTTGGAAACAGTTGCCAATCCGAGTTCCTCTCACCCCTTGGCAGCAAAAACAAGGCAACAAATAGCAAGCTGCAGACTCCAGAACAAGGTCATTGACCTGTTCTGGATCAAAGCACACGCGGGGCTCGAGGGTAATGAGCGGGCAGACCATCTAGCTAAAGAGGCCGCCCTACATAGCAAAAAGAAGCCGGATTACGACGGGTGCCCGGTCTCGTTCATCAAGCGACTCATTAGAAAGGAGTCGATTGATGAATGGAACCGGCGCTACAAGGACGGCACGACTGCCGGTACCACGAAACTCTTCTTTCCTGAAGTGGTAGGGTCACACAAGATTGTTAGGGCCATAAAACCAACAAATGTTCTCACCCAGGTGCTGACGGGGCACGGAGGGTTCTCCGAGTACTTGAACCGTTTCAAGTGCAAGGCGAACCCTTCGTGCATCTGCCAGCCCGGGGAACTGGAAACTGTAGAACACATCCTAACAGAATGCCCCGTAAACTCCCGTACTAAATATGATACAGAAATCCTCCTAGACACAGAAATTAAAACCGAAAATTTCGAACTATTGATACGCAACACAAAAACCAGAACAAAATTTTTAGAGTATTGTATAGAGGTAATTAAGAAAGTAATAAATAGGAATAAATAGCAAATAAAAATGCTGAACTTATATTATTGAATATAGAGATATCAGCATTAAATAAAAGTAAAGAAAAATTCAAGCCCTAATAGAGTATAGTAATAAGTAATGAGTATAAATGTGTATCAAAAGTAAAAAAATAAATAAAAATAAAATAAAAATGAAATAGAATGTAATAGAAGTAGCAGTAGCATGAAAAATATATATGTAAAGTAAAAATTAAAAGCGATATACCAATAAACCAATCCCACCCACCCAAATCCCTTACCATCCAAATCCCATAAAAATAAAAACTAAACAAATAGAAGGCAGCAAAATCTTAACAATGAAAATAAAGTCTCTGATTATGTCAGAGGTAGCCGTATAAAAAAAAAAAAAAAAAAAAAAAAAAAAAAAAACCTAACCTAACCTAACCTAACCTAACCTAACCTAACCTAACCTAACCTAACCTAACCTAACCTAACCTAACCTAACCTAACCTAACCTAACCTAACCTAACCTAACCTAACCTAACCTAACCTAACCTAACCTAACCTAACCTAACCTAACCTAACCTAACCTAACCTAACCTAACCTAACCTAACCTAACCTAACCTAACCTAACCTAACCTAACCTAACCTAACCTAACCTAACCTAACCTAACCTAACCTAACCTAACCTAACCTAACCTAACCTAACCTAACCTAACCTAACCTAACCTAACCTAACCTAACCTAACCTAACCTAACCTAACCTAACCTAACCTAACCTAACCTAACCTAACCTAACCTAACCTAACCTAACCTAACCTAACCTAACCTAACCTAACCTAACCTAACCTAACCTAACCTAACCTAACCTAACCTAACCTAACCTAACCTAACCTAACCTAACCTAACCTAACCTAACCTAACCTAACCTAACCTAACCTAACCTAACCTAACCTAACCTAACCTAACCTAACCTAACCTAACCTAACCTAACCTAACCTAACCTAACCTAACCTAACCTAACCTAACCTAACCTAACCTAACCTAACCTAACCTAACCTAACCTAACCTAACCTAACCTAACCTAACCTAACCTAACCTAACCTAACCTAACCTAACCTAACCTAACCTAACCTAACCTAACCTAACCTAACCTAACCTAACCTAACCTAACCTAACCTAACCTAACCTAACCTAACCTAACCTAACCTAACCTAACCTAACCTAACCTAACCTAACCTAACCTAACCTAACCTAACCTAACCTAACCTAACCTAACCTAACCTAACCTAACCTAACCTAACCTAACCTAACCTAACCTAACCTAACCTAACCTAACCTAACCTAACCTAACCTAACCTAACCTAACCTAACCTAACCTAACCTAACCTAACCTAACCTAACCTAACCTAACCTAACCTAACCTAACCTAACCTAACCTAACCTAACCTAACCTAACCTAACCTAACCTAACCTAACCTAACCTAACCTAACCTAACCTAACCTAACCTAACCTAACCTAACCTAACCTAACCTAACCTAACCTAACCTAACCTAACCTAACCTAACCTAACCTAACCTAACCTAACCTAACCTAACCTAACCTAACCTAACCTAACCTAACCTAACCTAACCTAACCTAACCTAACCTAACCTAACCTAACCTAACCTAACCTAACCTAACCTAACCTAACCTAACCTAACCTAACCTAACCTAACCTAACCTAACCTAACCTAACCTAACCTAACCTAACCTAACCTAACCTAACCTAACCTAACCTAACCTAACCTAACCTAACCTAACCTAACCTAACCTAACCTAACCTAACCTAACCTAACCTAACCTAACCTAACCTAACCTAACCTAACCTAACCTAACCTAACCTAACCTAACCTAACCTAACCTAACCTAACCTAACCTAACCTAACCTAACCTAACCTAACCTAACCTAACCTAACCTAACCTAACCTAACCTAACCTAACCTAACCTAACCTAACCTAACCTAACCTAACCTAACCTAACCTAACCTAACCTAACCTAACCTTTTTTTTTTTTTTTTTTTTTTTTTTTTTTTTTTTGTTGACCGGGTGGAAAATGCGTTACGCATACCCTCCGCACATGGGAGTGGCGGAGGGTTATGTGGGACTACACTTCGCCTCTCCTTCCTCCGAGTGAGGAAGGGTAGGGAGTGCTACCCACTAAAAACCACCCGGACGTGCCCTCTTGCCGGTTTCGTCGGACACCGTGGTACCTGCGAAGGCATAGACCACGGTGTCCACCGACGGCGCCCCAGCCATTGCCGGGGCTTCCCGCGCCGATGGGGAGATGGCCGAGCACGCTTGGCCCCTCTCCCAGACCGCTCAGTGACTTGCCACGGCAGGCGGAGGACTCCCATCCTCCACCCGCAGTCACTATGGGTTTAGGCGTGCGGCAAACCGCCGCCGCCTTAACCCCTGCCGTCTGCGCCGGAGGGGATGCGCGAGAGGATCTTCCTCGCGCTCCCGCTCCGCGGTCTCCTTCTGCGAGATGACGAACTCGCAGAAAGAGACCACAGCCTCCCAGGACCCCTCGCTGCTGAGCATCGCGGAGACAATGCTCTCGAGCGAGAGGTCCGCCCGCTGGATGGTACGTGCCATGAGGCCACGCTCCCTGTCCCAACGACTGCACACCTCGAGGGTGTGCTGGGCTGTGTCGTCGGGATCACCGCACTCATGGCACTGCGGGCCAGGCTCCCTTCCAATTTTGTGCAGGTAATGGCCGAAACAGCCATGTCCGGTCATCACCTGCACGAGCCGGAACGACGTAGCGCCGACTGCCCTCTTCAACCATTGGTCGACCGATGGGAGGATCGCCCCTATGGTACGGACACCATAAGGGGCGACCTCTAGTTGGGAACCTAACCTAACCTAACCTAACCTAACCTAACCTAACCTAACCTAACCTAACCTAACCTAACCTAACCTAACCTAACCTAACCTAACCTAACCTAACCTAACCTAACCTAACCTAACCTAACCTAACCTAACCTAACCTAACCTAACCTAACCTAACCTAACCTAACCTAACCTAACCTAACCTAACCTAACCTAACCTAACCTAACCTAACCTAACCTAACCTAACCTAACCTAACCTAACCTAACCTAACCTAACCTAACCTAACCTAACCTAACCTAACCTAACCTAACCTAACCTAACCTAACCTAACCTAACCTAACCTAACCTAACCTAACCTAACCTAACCTAACCTAACCTAACCTAACCTAACCTAACCTAACCTAACCTAACCTAACCTAACCTAACCTAACCTAACCTAACCTAACCTAACCTAACCTAACCTAACCTAACAACCAACACATCCTCACTGACACACACAAAATAACACACTTCCTACGCTTCGTGGATAACATCTTCCGCATAGTCGTGGGAAGAAACAGTACACTAACCACACAACCACAAACAACCATCACCAACCAATCCACTAACCAACCACAAATAATCATCAAACCAACACGAGTTCCTAACCACATGCCAATCCAACAACTACTGGCATGCGGAGAACATGGAAACCCGGGAATGAGAGTCAGAAGCGTGGCTCTTTTCATGGACAACAACAGGGAGAGACTCGGCATAAGCTTCTGCTTTGTGGGAGCCCATAAACGCGTAGGCATCTCACCAGGCCTGGCAGCTCTGATGAAAGGGAGCACTTCTAAAACAAGCATGAAACGCAAGACGTTCGAGGCGTTACCCGCGACGGAGATAATCGGAAACCCATGTAGACTGGTGCGAATACAAAATAAGCTGATCGCGCTATTCGAATGGGACGACAAAACTCCGTTCGAAAGGGCATGCAAAGTGCTCACAAAAATTGGAGAAACAGAAAGAGACACATCAAGAACAATAAGTGTCGACGCAATGGTGGTTGAGTACCAGAAGGGACAAGTAGCAGACCTATACGGCTGCATTAAAGCCTCCAAACACCACGAAGTGATAGCGTACGAGAACAGAGGGGAAGACTTGAGCTTCCTTAAAGCACCTCGCGCTGCACCACAAAATGGAGACCCAACTGGGAACTCGAGCCGCCAGAGCGGATCGGAGCGCCTACAGCAGAAAACAGCCGAAGAAAAAGCCAAACAAAATCAGAGTGGCAGTCCAGAAGCAAAACCAAAACCCTCGGGAGCCATAAGAAAACTCGTCTCCACAATAAAACAAAAAGTCGCCTCGGTATTCTTGGATGACGCCCCACTGGAAACAGTAGACCACACAAAGGCGAGTCAAGCTACAGATACACTCCACACAGCAATGGAGAAATTTCTGAGGCGACCACCAAAAGCCCTAAACCCCCCCACAGCCCCCAGAACAAAGGCTGACATGGGACTAATCACCCCACCTGTCAGAATACCACCAAAGAGTCCCTCAGACCATGCATTTAATGCCTTCCGCGAGTTCCTAGCCATCACAAGAGCTACAAAGGAACTTAGCCTAGCAACTTGCAAGAAAATAATGCAAACCTTCCAGCAAGGAAACGAGAACCTGCTGAAGGCCCTGCTAGAGGAGGCAGAAGCAGCCATTTATGACAACAAAACATCCCAAGTCCTTAAGGGAAAAATGGACGGGAAATACATGGCAGCATACAGTGCAACAAGTGGATTCGTGACAGCAGTCGAAGGGGAAACAAAAGAGGATGACCCACCGAAATTCAACACACCACAAAACGACCCCATAGTGGTTACCGCCAAATGCACAAAAATCATGCTGGACGACAAGATTCTGGAAATGGCAAAAACCATTCCAGAAAATCCTGGTCCCGGAGCAGCATGGGAAAACTGGACGGTACCCAAAATCAACTGGGTAAATGGGGTCCCCGGATGCGGCAAAACAACATGGGTAATCAAAAACTTCGATGAGGAAAATGAAGTTATAATCACCACGACAACCGAGGCAGCAAAAGACCTACGCGAAAAAATAACACCCCGCGTAGGAGAAGCTGCAGCCAAAACCAAAGTACGG
>OX592719.1:5847724-5852724 GCA_951361185.1 Ochropacha duplaris | reverse complement strand
CCTAACCTAACCTAACCTAACCTAACCTAACCTAACCTAACCTAACCTAACCTAACCTAACCTAACCTAACCTAACCTAACCTAACCTAACCTAACCTAACCTAACCTAACCTAACCTAACCTAACCTAACCTAACCTAACCTAACCTAACCTAACCTAACCTAACCTAACCTAACCTAACCTAACCTAACCTAACCTAACCTAACCTAACCTTTTTTTTTTTTTTTTTTTTTTTGTTGACCGGGTGGAAAATGCGTTACGCATACCCTCCGCACATGGGAGTGGCGGAGGGTTATGTGGGACTACACTTCGCCTCTCCTTCCTCCGAGTGAGGAAGGGTAGGGAGTGCTACCCACTAAAAACCACCCGGACGTGCCCTCTTGCCGGTTTCGTCGGACACCGTGGTACCTGCGAAGGCATAGACCACGGTGTCCACCGACGGCGCCCCAGCCATTGCCGGGGCTTCCCGCGCCGAAGGGGAGATGGCCGAGCACGCTTGGCCCCTCTCCCAGACCGCTCAGTGACTTGCCACGGCAGGCGGAGGACTCCCATCCTCCACCCGCAGTCACTATGGGTTTAGGCGTGCGGCAAACCGCCGCCGCCTCAACCCCTGCCGTCTGCGCCGGAGGGGATGCGCGAGAGGATCTTCCTCGCGCTCCCGCTCCGCGGTCTCCTTCTGCGAGATGACGAACTCGCAGAAAGAGACCACAGCCTCCCAGGACCCCTCGCTGCTGAGCATCGCGGAGACAATGCTCTCGAGCGAGAGGTCCGCCCGCTGGATGGTACGTGCCATGAGGCCACGCTCCCTGTCCCAACGACTGCACACCTCGAGGGTGTGCTGGGCTGTGTCGTCGGGATCTCCGCACTCATGGCACTGCGGGCCAGGCTCCCTTCCAATTTTGTGCAGGTAATGGCCGAAACAGCCATGTCCGGTCATCACCTGCACGAGCCGGTACGATGTAGCGCCGACTGCCCTCTTTAACCATAGGTCGACCGATGGGAGGATCGCCCCTATGGTACGGACACCATAAGGGGCGACCTCTAGTTGGGCTTTCCATCGGTCGCGCAGTCGGCGCTCCGTCATGCGACGGGCGGCTGCCACCTCCTCAGGGTCCGGGCGTTCACCTGTTGCCCGGACCCTAGACCTACGTTGGTAGGTCTCTGCCTGCACCTCTGCGTCCAACTCCCACGGAGGGGTGCAGGCGAGGAGGCAAGCCGCTGCGTGGGCCACCGTCATGTAGGCCCTCACCATCCTGAGGGCCACGACCCGTTGGGGCCTACGCAGAAGGGCCCTATTTCGGGCGGACAGCTTGTCCGCCCATATTGGGGCCCCGTAGAGGGCCATGCTCCTCGTCACGCCGGCATATAGCCGCCGGCATAAGGAGCCCGGCCCTCCAACATTTGGCAGGAGTCTGCCTAGCGCCGATGCGGCGCCCACGATTCGGGGAGCTAGCTTCGAGAAGTGCTCCCCGAAATCCCATTTGCGGTCCAATATCAGCCCCAGATATTTGATGTGGGGCTTGATTTGGACCGCCCCTCCTCCAATGGTGAGCGCCGCATCAGCGGGCAGCCTCCACCCTCGCCCCCCGAAGACTATAGCCTCAGTCTTCGGGAGGGACACCTTTAGGCCGAGCCGTTCGATGCGGCCAATCGTCAGCTCGGCCGCCACCTCTGCCCTTCGCAGGGTTTCCCGCATTTCGCTTCCGCGCACAGCCACCATCGTGTCGTCCGCATAGCAGACGACGAGTGTGCGCGGAAGCAACTCCGCCCTGATGGCCCAGTCGTACCCCAGGTTCCAGAGGAGTGGACCGAGTACGGAGCCCTGGGGCACGCCGCAGGCCATCACCCTCTCCCCCCTTTGCCCGTTCATGTTTTCATAGAGCACTACCCTCTCGGTGAGGTAGTGCTCTATGATCCGCCGAAGGTAGTGAGGCACTTCGTGATATTTGAGTGCCTCACTTATCACCCCATATGGAAGGGTGCCGAACGCGTTCGCGATGTCTAGAGACACCGCGATGACACCCTCCCCCCTGCTCGACGCGTACTCGCAGAAATCCCTCAGGGACTTCAGCGCGTCGAGCGTGGACCGCCCTTCTCTGAACCCGAACTGTCTGTCAGAGACGTTCGGGCCGGCGGTCTCGAGGTGCTGCCGGATCCGGGAGGCCAGGATGCGCTCAAAAAGCTTCCCAACCTCATCCAGCAGCACGATGGGGCGATAGGCGGACGGGCAATCAGGTGGCCGACCCTCTTTGCGCAGGAGGCATAGGCGCCCCTCCTTCCATGTCCTCGGGAACTGACCCTCCCTCAGGCAGTCATCCATGACCTGCCTGAGTCGGTTCCCGAGGTGTTCAAGGGCGGCGCCAAGGACGCGACCCGGAACGCCGTCCGGTCCCGGGGCTTTTTTG
The DNA here is from genome assembly GCA_951361185.1 of Ochropacha duplaris. Lineage (NCBI taxonomy): Eukaryota > Metazoa > Arthropoda > Insecta > Lepidoptera > Drepanidae > Ochropacha > Ochropacha duplaris. The sequence continues at coordinate 5,850,319 of OX592719.1, read as the reverse complement.
CAGCCCCGGAGACGTTCCGTCGCTATTTCGAACTCGTCATCGCTTATAGGTGCGATGACGAGTTCGGCCTCCGGCTCCACTATGGGGTCGGCCATCGTCGGGGGAGAGATCGAGGGGGCTGGCGGGAACAGCCCCTCGACTACGCTCTGGAGGAGGTCGGGCTCTAGGGAGTCCATGGGGGGAGCGGTGCGCATTTTGTTGCGCACCACTTTGTAAGGCCGCCCCCACGGATCCCTATCCAGGGTGGCCAAGAACGACTCATGAGCTTCGTCCTTGGCCTTGGCGATTGCCACCTGGAGGGCCCCCTTTGCTTCTTTGAGGGCCCTATGGAGCCCTTCCTCCTCTTCAGCGCTGTGCCGCCGGCGCCTACAATGTTGGTAGGCGCGGCGGGCGCCATTGCTTGTGGTCCGCAGGGCCGCAATTTCTGCGGACCACCAGTACACTCTTTTTCGGGCGAACAAGCGACCGGCCCGAGGCATGGCCGCGTCGCACACCGTCTGTAGTGCGACGCGGAACTGTGCCGCCCTTTCCTCGACTCCGAGGGTGGCTGGTGGGGCAGCACACCATGCCTCTACCATGGCCGCCTCGTTCGCCCTGTCCCTGTCGTAGTTGGCAAGGGACCACTTGGGGAAGCCCCTCCTTCCGTTTCCCCGTTCCCCCCCTGGGGTGGGTGACGGCTGGACGCCATCTTTAGAGACCCTCAATCTGATGTACAAGTGATCAGAGAGGGTCTCGACGTCCTCCAGGACGCGCCAATCGGAGACGCGCGCGGCTATGGCAGGGGTCGCGAACGTTACGTCCACGATTGACCCCCCCTGCCTCCGCACGCAAGTGTTGGCGCTGCCCTGGTTCAGGACTACTAGTCCTGTTGCCGTCACCCAGTCCTCGAGGGCAGTCCCTCGGGGGTCCGTGATGGGGGAGCCCCACGCCGTGCTTTTAGCGTTGAGGTCCCCCATGACCATCACTTGTGACGGGGCAGCTCTTCTAACTACCCCGCTTAGGACCCCCAGGAACCGCTCGAAGGCGTGTAGCGGCTTATTGGGGGAGAAGTACACCGCCACTAATATGGTGTCCCTCCCCCACTTTGCCGCCACGAATCCCTGTCCGCCTTCGACCCTCGTTAAGGGGGGGAAGTCCCCCGCCGCCGGCACTGCGATCGCCACTACTCCGTCGGAGTCCCCTGCCCAATTAGATTGGGGGGGGACGAAGTAGGGCTCCGCGACAACCGCGACGCCAATTCCCCACTCCGCCATGGTCTGCATGAGCAGATCCTGGGCTCTGGCGGAGTGGTTGGCGTTCGTCTGCAGGACGTCTAAATGCTGGTGTACTGGCATTTAGACGTCCATTTGGTTGTCCTCAGGGCCGGGCCGGCTGGCGCTGGCGGCTATTTCGGCAGGTGGGGGGCGTGGAGGACGGGTGGGTCGTGTCCTCACCTCCTTACCCCTCGTTTCTGGTGGGGAGCAGCTTCTGCCCCCCATCACGTGGTCGGCGGGGAGCTTGGCATGGTGGCAAACCGCGCACCATGCCCTCTCTTGCCAGCAATCGCTGGATTTGTGCCCCTCTTGACTGCACCGGTAACATGAGAATGTCCGGTCCACAGTAGAGGGGCACAGCTCCCTCGAGTGTCCAACCCCCATGCACCTAAAGCACCTCATGGGTGCTGGACCAACCGATCTGACCCTGGCGGCTGACCACCCCACCAGGATCTTCCCACGCGATATGAGGGCTTTCGCCACTCCCACCGGGCACTGCACCAGGGCGGACCTGTTTCCATCGTACAGGAGGCGGATGCCCCCTGCTTTGACGTGGGCCTCGCTGCAGGCCCCCGCCCTGGCGATAGCCGACGTCAGCGACTCCTTCGTCGTCGCCTCGTCCAGTTCCGTGACCTCAATGACGGCCATTTTCTGGGGACGACTAATGTGGGCGACGTCGCCAATTATGGCCTGTAGTTTGGCGGCCAAGTTGTCAGCCGCTCGCCCACTGTCGTCCCCGGGAACCTCGATAACTCGGCCCCCCGTCATTGAGGTCCGAACCTTCACGTGCTGCAGGCCGACCTCACCAAGGCTTATTCCGTTAATAGCCTTGGTCATCGTGGCCTGCAGCGTTGTGGCGGTGGTGATGTCCTTCTTCAGGTTGATCACCACCGCCGCCGTCGTAGGGGCCTTTAAGGTCTTAGACGTCCTCTTCTTCCTCTTCCTCCTTCTCTTTTTGGAAGAAGAAGAAGTGGGGGCTGGGCCGGGGGCGGGGGTGGGGGCGGTGGCGTGAGGTGGGGCTGTGGCAGCTCCATTCGCCCTCCTCTTCGCCTTCTTCCCCACCTGTTGGGCCCAGCTCTCGCCCGGTCGTATTTCGCCCGAAGGGCCTGGTTCCCCTTCCAGGGGCCTAGTGGCCATCGGGGTTGCCCTTGGGGCCAGGGCAGTCTTGGTTGCCGGGCGGGGCCCGGCTGCTGGGGCAGGCCTGGCTACCGGGGTAGGCCTGGCTGCCGGGGCAGAGGTTTTAGGGGCCGCCGCTTTTTTAGCGGCCTTTTTTGGCCGCCCATCGCCCAGTCGGGCCCTGGACTCGGGCTCCGAGGCTACCTCCATAGGTGGGGCCGATGGA
>OX592719.1:5632724-5842724 GCA_951361185.1 Ochropacha duplaris | reverse complement strand
ATCTATCTATCTATCTATCTATCTATCTATCTATCTATCTATCTATCTATCTATCTATCTATCTATCTATCTATCTATCTATCTATCTATCTATCTATCTATCTATCTATCTATCTATCTATCTATCTATCTATCTATCTATCTATCTATCTATCTATCTATCTATCTATCTATCTATCTATCTATCTATCTATCTATCTATCTATCTATCTATCTATCTATCTATCTATCTATCTATCTATCTATCTATCTATCTATCTATCTATCTATCTATCTATCTATCTATCTATCTATCTATCTATCTATCTATCTATCTATCTATCTATCTATCTATCTATCTATCTATCTATCTATCTATCTATCTATCTATCTATCTATCTATCTATCTATCTATCTATCTATCTATCTATCTATCTATCTATCTATCTATCTATCTATCTATCTATCTATCTATCTATCTATCTATCTATCTATCTATCTATCTATCTATCTATCTATCTATCTATCTATCTATCTATCTATCTATCTATCTATCTATCTATCTATCTATCTATCTATCTATCTATCTATCTATCTATCTATCTATCTATCTATCTATCTATCTATCTATCTATCTATCTATCTATCTATCTATCTATCTATCTATCTATCTATCTATCTATCTATCTATCTATCTATCTATCTATCTATCTATCTATCTATCTATCTATCTATCTATCTATCTATCTATCTATCTATCTATCTATCTATCTATCTATCTATCTATCTATCTATCTATCTATCTATCTATCTATCTATCTATCTATCTATCTATCTATCTATCTATCTATCTATCTATCTATCTATCTATCTATCTATCTATCTATCTATCTATCTATCTATCTATCTATCTATCCGGCCGGCCGGCTCCCCCCTCCCCAGGCCTCTTTACCCCTCTTATGGTACGGACACCATTAGGGGCGACCTCCAGCTGGGCTTTCCACCGGTCTCGCAGTCGGTACTCCACCATGCGACGGGAGGCCTCCACCTTCTCAGGGTCCGGGCGTTCCCCTGTTGCCCGGGCCCTGGACCTTCGTTGGTTAGCCTCCGCCTGCACCTCTGCATCAAACTCCCACGGGGGGTTGCAGGCGAGGAGGCATGCCGCCGCATGGGCCACAGTGACGTAAGCCCTCACCATCCTGAGGGCCACGACTCGCTGGGGCCTCCGCAGAAGGGCCTTGTTCCGGGCGGATAGCTTGTCCGCCCAGATTGGGGCCCCGAATAGGGCCATGCTCCTGGTTACTAATATTTAAATGACGACAAGGCTTGGGTGTAGCGCTCGCTCTTGCAGGACATACATTTATGTAATAATTCTAAGATTGTTTTGAAAAGAGTAATTGTTGAGTTTATTGCCGGCTCTTCTCAGCAAAAGCAACCTTCCGAACCGTGCACTAGAGTCATAGAGTCATTAGAATCTGACAATTCAAAGCGCCTGTGAAGGCCTATTTGGATGAATAAACATTTGATTTCATTTCATTACGCCGGCGTATAGCCGCCGGCATAAGGAGCCCGGCCCTCCTACATTGGGCAGGAGTCTGCCCATTGCCGACGTGGCGCCCACAATTCGGGGAGCAAGTCTGGAGAAATGCTCCCTGAAGTCCCATTTGCGGTCCAGTATCAGCAGTACTACAAAGCAAAAATATAGGTAAGGCAGCCTTTGTAAAAATAAGGAATAGCCTTTGTAAATAAGTCACTAGGGAATGCAATCTCGAGACGAGATCGCCAAGTCGAGATCTCGAGGGATTAGAAATTCGATCTCGGCGAGATCTGGGCATTTTCTAGATCTCGAATGTTTTTCAAAAAGTATTGTTTTACTTAGATAAGTGAAACAATAGTTTATTTTAGGTAGTTTTTAGATTAGATTAGTTTTTTTTAATTGTAGTTATCACAAATGTACAAAATATACAAACAAATGTAAATATCTATGTTAGTTTAAAATTCAGATATCTATAATAATAAATTAAATCATCTATATTGATAATATTCGGTATCAATTATAATACTGAATGATGTAAATACTTTAGAAATGTATTTAATATATTTATAAAATAGGTTTGAAAAAAGATTCGCAAAGAATTACTAAATACAAATAAAGAGTTCTAAAAATATAAAAAAGTGAAACATGATTGAACATTAAATTATTGAAATAAAGTCTTTATTTTTATATAAAAACACTTTGAAAGCATATAAAATGGACTTTTACATGCTTTCAAAGTGTCTTCTCTCGATCTCGTCAATCTCGGCCGAGATCTCGTAATTTTATGCTTCGAGATTGATCTCGAAAAATGAGGCGAGATCGAGATTGCATTCCCTATAAGCCACCCGGAAATGGAGGAATCAGCAAAACGTTGATATTACATTTTATTGTCATTTTGTACTTTTGAGTTATTTAAATAAGCTTATTTTTAGTGCAACTAAAAGTTAAGAAATAACGTACTAAACCGAACTATGGGCCTTTTACCTTAGTCGTTGTTCGCTTCGGCCGCGCCAGTACAACGACAGCGGCAGCGGCAGCGGCAGCGGCAGCGGCAGCGGCAGCGGCAGCGGCAGCGGCAGCGGCAGCGGCAGCGGCGGTGAGTGAGATAGACAAGGCTGTACTCTCCATATACTCTATACTCTGTACGTGGTGGTGGTGGTGGTGGAGGTGGAGGTGGAGGTGGAGGTGCATCACGCAGTCGCGTTGTGTGCTCGGTGCTCGTGTGGTGCTCGTGTGGTGCTCGGTGTGTGTGGACACGGAAGTGATCAAGTGTTTGTTTACACTCACGCTCACACTGTTATAGTGATTCTGTTTCTTGGATTTTTAAGGTAATTTTTTTTTACCAAATTTTTTATACTAATCTTGTTCACAAATAAATAAAATTGAAGTGTCTTTTTGTTATGTCATAATAATAGCTTTTACAAAATGCATGCAACTGTATAATTGCGGCACTTATGAGGGCTTTTTTTATTTGAGAAAAGTAGTTTGAGATCCGCGCAAAATAATCAGAACCCATCAAATAGTTTGGGATCAGATAGCCGTGTGTGAAAAATTTCCCAGGATATTTATTATTATTAAATTGTGAATAAAATCCGATTAATTTTGGAAACTTATTAAAAAACTATTTGTGGTTTTAGTAGGAATAACGGGACTTTCTTTTCCTTTTTTTTTATTTAGCTCAAAACATGTTTTTTTAAGTACTGAAATAAAATGTGTTTTTTTTAAATAGTCCTGATAAATAACTAAAAAATAAATTTAAATTTGAAACAATTTATTGCAAATAAAATACATAAATAAAATTATAAAAAAACTGAAATTGTAACTAAAGTAATACATATAATAATATAATATTTTATTGTATTATTTATCATATTTTGCATGTCTTTTTTTATTTTTTATATTATACAGGGTGTTTTGCGCATCGTGTGCCAAATGAAAACTGTGGATAAGAAGAATCAAATGCTATATCTTCAGCCCATCATAAAAAATCCTAGACCCTAAAAAAATATAACTTCTGACCTAATCAAGCCATGTTGATTCTGAATAGAAAATATAATTTAAATAAATATAAAAAAAAAATTATACGTGAATTTGTTAGAAATTTTAAAACTTTAGGAATTTTTTTTCTCGAAAACTGCGTTATCGCGTAAAAGCCTTGGTGAAAGTTTTTATTATAAGGAAGAGTACTACACGAAAAAAAAAATTGTAGCCCCAAATCAGCGGGCGCTCTTGTACAGTGGAGCCTTATGTTGTTCAATTCTATCAAAATCAAAATTATTTGCAAGTAGCGTTTAGTTTTTCTTTTATTGAATCACAAAAGTTTTACAAGAAGTAAAAATTTTGTTGAGAGTCCACTTTGAATTGCAATTTAAAAAAAACTAAAAAAGATCATTTTCTTAAAATTCTTTAAAAAATTCATTGGTTTATCTTCTTTCTAATGCTATGCAATATTGCCGTAAAAAGCTTTTATTAACTTCACTATTTTGGTAAGTTTGTTTAACGGGTCGCATTTGGCTGATGACCGATATGCAGGATAAAAACTTTTTTTTATAAATAACATGCGCAAAGCAGGTATAAACAATGTTTGGTGGGCAGGAGTAGTTGGAAGTCTACTTGACTGGATTGGACCACATTACTTACCTGAACATCTCAACGGGGATCATTCACTGGAATTCCTGCAAAATGACAAGTAATGCTGCAAGTAATTTTGATTTTGATAGAATTACACAACATTACACATTACACATTACACATTAAATAATCATTTGGACGTTATACTATTAACTTATATTTTAATTTATGTTTAAAGGCTGAGTTTTGGGGTTGTTCAAAAGTAACATTAAAAATTGATGTAAAAAAGGGTCCAGGAATTTTTTGAGGGGCTGAAGAGATAGCAATTGACTCTTCTTATCCACAGTTTTCATTTGGCATACGATGCGCCAAACATCCTGTATTTTATAATCAAAAATATGTAACGTATGTATGTCAGCAACAATATGATGTATCTTAGAAGGCAGATTCCTCTTTTAGCTATATTTATACCATAAATCTAACAGTTATTCTGTCTGTCTGTCTGTCTGTCAGCTTGGTTTGCCGCTATAATCATCGAATAAGTTATTTGTTATAAAAATAAAATCTTATAAATTCGTTAAAACCTCAGAATTAAATTACTTAATATTTTTCTCATAGTTACAATATTAATGTTTCTTACCTAAACATGATATAGGCACCGACGTCTTTATAATAATTTAAAAAAGAATTACATTTTTTGTTTTAATAATAATAATAGAGTAAATATAAATTCAACATTAATTAATTTAATGTCCCAACCATTATCTTATTATTTCTTGTAATTTGTGTCATTTATTGCAGCAATTTTGTTTATTTTTTATCGCAATTTGTGACTCGGCAGTCGTTAACACCAACACCAACAGGTGCTTGGTGACAGAATTGTTGATTTTGTTGATTTATTTGATGTGGACTCTTCCAACCAGCTATGAAGTTAGATTGTTTGTATTGTATGTAACTCACTACGAGTAGGTACTCACTGTGCTGGTGGTTTGTTTATACACTTATAGATAATTATTTGATGTGGACTCTTCCAACCAGCTATGAAGTTAGATTGTTTGTATTGTATGTAACTCACTACGAGTAGGTACTCACTGTGCTGGTGGTTTGTTTATACACTTATAGATAATTATTTGATGTGGACTCTTCCAACCAGCTATGAAGTTAGATTGTTTGTATTGTATGTAACTCACTACGAGTAGGTACTCACTGTGCTGGTGGTTTGTTTATACACTTATAGATAATTATTTGATGTGGACTCTTCCAACCAGCTATGAAGTTAGATTGTTTGTATTGTATGTAACTCACTACGAGTAGGTACTCACTGTGCTGGTGGTTTGTTTATACACTTATAGATAATTATTTGATGTGGACTCTTCCAACCAGCTATGAAGTTAGATTGTTTGTATTGTATGTAACTCACTACGAGTAGGTACTCACTGTGCTGGTGGTTTGTTTATACACTTATAGATAATTATTTGATGTGGACTCTTCCAACCAGCTATGAAGTTAGATTGTTTGTATTGTATGTAACTCACTACGAGCAGGTACTCACTGTGCTGGTGGTTTGTTTATACACTTATAGATAATTATTTGATGTGGACTCTTCCAACCAGCTATGAAGTTAGATTGTTTGTATTGTATGTAACTCACTACGAGTAGGTACTCACTGTGCTGGTGGTTTGTTTATACACTTATAGATAATTATTTGATGTGGACTCTTCCAACCAGCTATGAAGTTAGATTGTTTGTATTGTATGTAACTCACTACGAGTAGGTACTCACTGTGCTGGTGGTTTGTTTATACACTTATAGATAATTATTTGATGTGGACTCTTCCAACCAGCTATGAAGTTAGATTGTTTGTATTGTATGTAACTCACTACGAGTAGGTACTCACTGTGCTGGTGGTTTGTTTATACACTTATAGATAATTATTTGATGTGGACTCTTCCAACCAGCTATGAAGTTAGATTGTTTGTATTGTATGTAACTCACTACGAGTAGGTACTCACTGTGCTGGTGGTTTGTTTATACACTTATAGATAATTATTTGATGTGGACTCTTCCAACCAGCTATGAAGTTAGATTGTTTGTATTGTATGTAACTCACTACGAGTAGGTACTCACTGTGCTGGTGGTTTGTTTATACACTTATAGATAATTATTTGATGTGGACTCTTCCAACCAGCTATGAAGTTAGATTGTTTGTATTGTATGTAACTCACTACGAGTAGGTACTCACTGTGCTGGTGGTTTGTTTATACACTTATAGATAATTATTTGATGTGGACTCTTCCAACCAGCTATGAAGTTAGATTGTTTGTATTGTATGTAACTCACTACGAGTAGGTACTCACTGTGCTGGTGGTTTGTTTATACACTTATAGATAATTATTTGATGTGGACTCTTCCAACCAGCTATGAAGTTAGATTGTTTGTATTGTATGTAACTCACTACGAGTAGGTACTCACTGTGCTGGTGGTTTGTTTATACACTTATAGATAATTATTTGATGTGGACTCTTCCAACCAGCTATGAAGTTAGATTGTTTGTATTGTATGTAACTCACTACGAGTAGGTACTCACTGTGCTGGTGGTTTGTTTATACACTTATAGATAATTATTTGATGTGGACTCTTCCAACCAGCTATGAAGTTAGATTGTTTGTATTGTATGTAACTCACTACGAGTAGGTACTCACTGTGCTGGTGGTTTGTTTATACACTTATAGATAATTATTTGATGTGGACTCTTCCAACCAGCTATGAAGTTAGATTGTTTGTATTGTATGTAACTCACTACGAGTAGGTACTCACTGTGCTGGTGGTTTGTTTATACACTTATAGATAATTATTTGATGTGGACTCTTCCAACCAGCTATGAAGTTAGATTGTTTGTATTGTATGTAACTCACTACGAGCAGGTACTCACTGTGCTGGTGGTTTGTTTATACACTTATAGATAATTATTTGATGTGGACTCTTCCAACCAGCTATGAAGTTAGATTGTTTGTATTGTATGTAACTCACTACGAGTAGGTACTCACTGTGCTGGTGGTTTGTTTATACACTTATAGATAATTATTTGATGTGGACTCTTCCAACCAGCTATGAAGTTAGATTGTTTGTATTGTATGTAACTCACTACGAGTAGGTACTCACTGTGCTGGTGGTTTGTTTATACACTTATAGATAATTATTTGATGTGGACTCTTCCAACCAGCTATGAAGTTAGATTGTTTGTATTGTATGTAACTCACTACGAGTAGGTACTCACTGTGCTGGTGGTTTGTTTATACACTTATAGATAATTATTTGATGTGGACTCTTCCAACCAGCTATGAAGTTAGATTGTTTGTATTGTATGTAACTCACTACGAGTAGGTACTCACTGTGCTGGTGGTTTGTTTATACACTTATAGATAATTATTTGATGTGGACTCTTCCAACCAGCTATGAAGTTAGATTGTTTGTATTGTATGTAACTCACTACGAGTAGGTACTCACTGTGCTGGTGGTTTGTTTATACACTTATAGATAATTATTTGATGTGGACTCTTCCAACCAGCTATGAAGTTAGATTGTTTGTATTGTATGTAACTCACTACGAGTAGGTACTCACTGTGCTGGTGGTTTGTTTATACACTTATAGATAATTATTTGATGTGGACTCTTCCAACCAGCTATGAAGTTAGATTGTTTGTATTGTATGTAACTCACTACGAGTAGGTACTCACTGTGCTGGTGGTTTGTTTATACACTTATAGATAATTATTTGATGTGGACTCTTCCAACCAGCTATGAAGTTAGATTGTTTGTATTGTATGTAACTCACTACGAGTAGGTACTCACTGTGCTGGTGGTTTGTTTATACACTTATAGATAATTATTTGATGTGGACTCTTCCAACCAGCTATGAAGTTAGATTGTTTGTATTGTATGTAACTCACTACGAGTAGGTACTCACTGTGCTGGTGGTTTGTTTATACACTTATAGATAATTATTTGATGTGGACTCTTCCAACCAGCTATGAAGTTAGATTGTTTGTATTGTATGTAACTCACTACGAGTAGGTACTCACTGTGCTGGTGGTTTGTTTATACACTTATAGATAATTATTTGATGTGGACTCTTCCAACCAGCTATGAAGTTAGATTGTTTGTATTGTATGTAACTCACTACGAGTAGGTACTCACTGTGCTGGTGGTTTGTTTATACACTTATAGATAATTATTTGATGTGGACTCTTCCAACCAGCTATGAAGTTAGATTGTTTGTATTGTATGTAACTCACTACGAGTAGGTACTCACTGTGCTGGTGGTTTGTTTATACACTTATAGATAATTATTTGATGTGGACTCTTCCAACCAGCTATGAAGTTAGATTGTTTGTATTGTATGTAACTCACTACGAGTAGGTACTCACTGTGCTGGTGGTTTGTTTATACACTTATAGATAATTATTTGATGTGGACTCTTCCAACCAGCTATGAAGTTAGATTGTTTGTATTGTATGTAACTCACTACGAGTAGGTACTCACTGTGCTGGTGGTTTGTTTATACACTTATAGATAATTATTTGATGTGGACTCTTCCAACCAGCTATGAAGTTAGATTGTTTGTATTGTATGTAACTCACTACGAGTAGGTACTCACTGTGCTGGTGGTTTGTTTATACACTTATAGATAATTATTTGATGTGGACTCTTCCAACCAGCTATGAAGTTAGATTGTTTGTATTGTATGTAACTCACTACGAGTAGGTACTCACTGTGCTGGTGGTTTGTTTATACACTTATAGATAATTATTTGATGTGGACTCTTCCAACCAGCTATGAAGTTAGATTGTTTGTATTGTATGTAACTCACTACGAGTAGGTACTCACTGTGCTGGTGGTTTGTTTATACACTTATAGATAATTATTTGATGTGGACTCTTCCAACCAGCTATGAAGTTAGATTGTTTGTATTGTATGTAACTCACTACGAGTAGGTACTCACTGTGCTGGTGGTTTGTTTATACACTTATAGATAATTATTTGATGTGGACTCTTCCAACCAGCTATGAAGTTAGATTGTTTGTATTGTATGTAACTCACTACGAGTAGGTACTCACTGTGCTGGTGGTTTGTTTATACACTTATAGATAATTATTTGATGTGGACTCTTCCAACCAGCTATGAAGTTAGATTGTTTGTATTGTATGTAACTCACTACGAGTAGGTACTCACTGTGCTGGTGGTTTGTTTATACACTTATAGATAATTATTTGATGTGGACTCTTCCAACCAGCTATGAAGTTAGATTGTTTGTATTGTATGTAACTCACTACGAGTAGGTACTCACTGTGCTGGTGGTTTGTTTATACACTTATAGATAATTATTTGATGTGGACTCTTCCAACCAGCTATGAAGTTAGATTGTTTGTATTGTATGTAACTCACTACGAGTAGGTACTCACTGTGCTGGTGGTTTGTTTATACACTTATAGATAATTATTTGATGTGGACTCTTCCAACCAGCTATGAAGTTAGATTGTTTGTATTGTATGTAACTCACTACGAGTAGGTACTCACTGTGCTGGTGGTTTGTTTATACACTTATAGATAATTATTTGATGTGGACTCTTCCAACCAGCTATGAAGTTAGATTGTTTGTATTGTATGTAACTCACTACGAGTAGGTACTCACTGTGCTGGTGGTTTGTTTATACACTTATAGATAATTATTTGATGTGGACTCTTCCAACCAGCTATGAAGTTAGATTGTTTGTATTGTATGTAACTCACTACGAGTAGGTACTCACTGTGCTGGTGGTTTGTTTATACACTTATAGATAATTATTTGATGTGGACTCTTCCAACCAGCTATGAAGTTAGATTGTTTGTATTGTATGTAACTCACTACGAGTAGGTACTCACTGTGCTGGTGGTTTGTTTATACACTTATAGATAATTATTTGATGTGGACTCTTCCAACCAGCTATGAAGTTAGATTGTTTGTATTGTATGTAACTCACTACGAGTAGGTACTCACTGTGCTGGTGGTTTGTTTATACACTTATAGATAATTATTTGATGTGGACTCTTCCAACCAGCTATGAAGTTAGATTGTTTGTATTGTATGTAACTCACTACGAGTAGGTACTCACTGTGCTGGTGGTTTGTTTATACACTTATAGATAATTATTTGATGTGGACTCTTCCAACCAGCTATGAAGTTAGATTGTTTGTATTGTATGTAACTCACTACGAGTAGGTACTCACTGTGCTGGTGGTTTGTTTATACACTTATAGATAATTATTTGATGTGGACTCTTCCAACCAGCTATGAAGTTAGATTGTTTGTATTGTATGTAACTCACTACGAGTAGGTACTCACTGTGCTGGTGGTTTGTTTATACACTTATAGATAATTATTTGATGTGGACTCTTCCAACCAGCTATGAAGTTAGATTGTTTGTATTGTATGTAACTCACTACGAGTAGGTACTCACTGTGCTGGTGGTTTGTTTATACACTTATAGATAATTATTTGATGTGGACTCTTCCAACCAGCTATGAAGTTAGATTGTTTGTATTGTATGTAACTCACTACGAGTAGGTACTCACTGTGCTGGTGGTTTGTTTATACACTTATAGATAATTATTTGATGTGGACTCTTCCAACCAGCTATGAAGTTAGATTGTTTGTATTGTATGTAACTCACTACGAGTAGGTACTCACTGTGCTGGTGGTTTGTTTATACACTTATAGATAATTATTTGATGTGGACTCTTCCAACCAGCTATGAAGTTAGATTGTTTGTATTGTATGTAACTCACTACGAGTAGGTACTCACTGTGCTGGTGGTTTGTTTATACACTTATAGATAATTATTTGATGTGGACTCTTCCAACCAGCTATGAAGTTAGATTGTTTGTATTGTATGTAACTCACTACGAGTAGGTACTCACTGTGCTGGTGGTTTGTTTATACACTTATAGATAATTATTTGATGTGGACTCTTCCAACCAGCTATGAAGTTAGATTGTTTGTATTGTATGTAACTCACTACGAGTAGGTACTCACTGTGCTGGTGGTTTGTTTATACACTTATAGATAATTATTTGATGTGGACTCTTCCAACCAGCTATGAAGTTAGATTGTTTGTATTGTATGTAACTCACTACGAGTAGGTACTCACTGTGCTGGTGGTTTGTTTATACACTTATAGATAATTATTTGATGTGGACTCTTCCAACCAGCTATGAAGTTAGATTGTTTGTATTGTATGTAACTCACTACGAGTAGGTACTCACTGTGCTGGTGGTTTGTTTATACACTTATAGATAATTATTTGATGTGGACTCTTCCAACCAGCTATGAAGTTAGATTGTTTGTATTGTATGTAACTCACTACGAGTAGGTACTCACTGTGCTGGTGGTTTGTTTATACACTTATAGATAATTCTAAGGATATAGATAGTGCCATCCAAGAAGACTTTTCGTCACCAGAAATGTTCATAAACATTACGTCACCTGACTTCTGCCTCCGTTTTTTGTACTTTTTTGTACTATCTGACCCCAAACTTGTAAATAGGGACAGATGGGAACTTCACACGCCCACGGACAGATAAACAGGACGAAATTATATGGGTTCCGTTTCTAACCATTCCATTTAGATACAAAAACCTAAAAGGCGATCGTAAAACAACAATATAGTATTTAATAGGATACTAGGTATAATAATAAGTATTGGTTGGTACTCGCACTCGCACGCGCACGCGCACGCGCACGATATGTTAAACGTACGTGCAAAAAGCACGAGCGTCGCACAGTTCAAACACTAGAGTTACATCACCGATGCAAAGAAACGTCGCGAGGACGAGACGTTGGCGAGAAAAGGCGATGATAGCTCAGTGGTAAGTGACGTCGAATACCGCGGCGAAGGTCGTGGGTTCGAATCCTACAATGAGCTTGAGCTTTCCGTGAAGGAAAACATCGTGAGGAAACCATAGCACGGTGGTAGGGTACTTTGTAGTACCCGACTGGCTGGCTACCACCCTCATGTTGAAAATCTATCGCCAAATACCTATCGGTGTGTTCCGACAGCTGCACTTGAGAGCCAGTTCCCATCTAGGCTTTGTGTGCTTACCATCTTCGGCCACATCATAACTAACCATGGTGTGATTGTGGTCAAACACAAGCCTATCGAGAATTAAAAAAAAAAAAAAAAAAAAAACAGACTCACTCCTTATAAACGTATAGGAGCGAGCGATGGGTCTCACTCTCACCTCCGTACCGGTAGCAACTTGACTAGCATTCGACCTTCAGCAGACCATACATACTACATCTACTAAATATATTGAATATTGAAAGTGTTGGTTAGTTTGTCTTTGTTACGGTGACGCATGTCGGAGCAACATGCGTCAAAACGATGCTTAACTGCACCCATCGAACGTAAATGTGGACATGGGAGTCTAGTTCAATATTAACAATATGAGAGTTTGACAATAGAATTGAGATCTGTAGATAATCCTGAAAATTAAAATTAGAAATCTTAGTTAAACTCAAGACTACACTTGGCTAGTTTTAATTAGAAACCTCATGTTATCCTCAATCATCATAATAATTTCAGCTGAAAATCGTCGGCTGCCGGACATAGGCCTCCCACAAAAATTTCCACATCGATCGATCCTGTTTATATATATTTATGTTAAATAGATTTAGAGTTATTAAAGGGTCAAAAGTGACTCCAAATGGTTCGTGTAAATAACAAACGGCTGCTGCATTGCCAGTTTCCTTTTTCGAAAATATTTCTAGATACTAGTGAAGTGCATCCGTGGATTCCGATGACGTGACAAGTCAAAGTAGGCTAATCAGCCACTTTTTGGCCTTCCGCTTTAGGGACCATAACAGGCTTTTAACCTGTCTACACTTTTAAAACTCAAACTCAATCGTCATTTATTCAGTGTAGTCCCTGGTAAGTCACTTATGAACGTTACAATAGACTCTACCACCGGATCAATATACACTTACACTGACGAACACTCCGGCAAGAAACTCAGCCTTTAGTTTTAATATGATAGAGAGGCAGTATTTACTAAATGTAAGATAAACCACTTGAGTAGTAGTCGAGGATTAACTTTACTTAATTCAAGTATCAATTCTGTTCAGTCGACGTACATGAGTGATGTGAGGTGATGTGATGACATGACATTGCAAATGGCCGCGACCTTGTGCCGTCCTAATTGAAAGTGCAATCACTAGGATTATACAAATAATAGTTAGTAATAGTGTATCCGCTTCCATCTACGTATTATTGTTAGCTTGGTCTGTGTCTGTCTGTCTGTCTGTCTGTCTGTCTGTCTGTCACCGACGAATTCTCGTATGATTGATTCAGAATCAAAGATCAATATCTAGAACTTTTGTATTGATATTTATCTCCAATATAATTATAATGCCATGTACTTATATCAAGATATTATTTATAAGGCGATGATACCCAGGGTCTGATTTAAGGGAGGGAACCGGGGCAACTGCCCAAGAGAGAGGGCCTCCACAAGAGAGGGGCCCCACATCACTACATAGTATAAAACAAAGTCGCTTGCGCTGTCTGTCCCTATGTATGCTTAAATCTTTAAAACTACGCAACGGATTTTGATGCGGTTTTTTTTAATAGATAGAGTGATTCTTAAGGAAGGTTTCCTATGTATAATGCATGCATAATATAGTAGCGAAACACTGATAAATTTAGAGGTTTCTAATGTGATGTCGTAATTAAGTATTTTTTTGCGCTTATATTGCAAACGCTGGCTGAACCCTACGAGATAGACCAAAATAATGTACTACAGTATTGTCCTCCTTAAAAAGTTCAACAAAAAAGTCCGCGATGGTATATGTCTACCTCTTAGGGATAACCTACCATAACCATTTTTTATCCTTTACTAAAAAGTGATTATTTACGAAGTGATTTTAAACAATACAATATTAATCCTTATCCAATTAAGTATCCCTCTAATAAATTGTACATTTATTATAGATCAATATGCTTTTTACAGCATGTTATTTAAGTGAATATTTCCGAAGATATTACAAATTTAAAATGCAGGGACGTAGTTGTCTTGCGCGATATAACGTGTAGTCCACGCGGGCGAAGCCGCGGGCGGGTCGCTAGTCTATCTATAATATAAAAATGAATCGCAAAATGTGTTGGTAAGCGCATAACTCAACAACGCCTGAACCAATTTGGCCAATTCTTTTTTTTAAATGTTGGATGTTTTTTAAGGCCAGAAAAATTCGAATAATTGCCGGGAAAACCCTAAAAACAGCCCTTTTCTTTTTCCCATACAAACCCCCAGCTGTCAAACATTTGACGTCAATCGAAACAAAAGAAAGACGCGTTTTAGAAGGTCTGCCGGGACAGTTACTAATATTATAAATGTGAAAGTTTGGATGGATGCATGTTTGTTACTCACTTACGCCAGAACGGTTGAATGGATCTGGATGAAATTTGACATGGAGATAGATTATAGTCTGGAATAGCACATAGGCTACTTTTTATCCCGGGAAAAGATAAGATCCCTCGGGAACGCGGGTGAAACCGCGCGGAACAGCGAGTATATTATAAAGAGATAAAGTTTGTGAGGTTGTAGGGGGAAATCTCAGGATCTACTGAACCGATTTTGAAAATTATTTTACCAATAGAAAGCCACGTTATTTGTGAGTGTCATAGGCTATATTTTTATCCCGGGAAAAGATAAGATCCCACGGGAACGCGGGTGAAACCGAGGGGGGCAGCTAGTATTATATAAAAATGAATCCCTATTTCCTTGGTCACGGCATCACGCTTGAACGGCTGGACCAATTTCGGTGATTCTTTTTTTGTTGTATTTGTTATGGTAAGGAGAAGGTTAATCTTACATTAAAAAAAATAAGAAAATTAATCAGAAACTACGAAACTAAGAAAACTTAACGACCATATTAACTTTTCTATGATGACAGTTGGTCCTAAGTTTGTTTTTATTTTCATTTGATGGCAGGACAACGTCTGCCGGGCAGTGCCGGGCCCACTAGTTAATTCTATATTTTCATAAAGTTGTAGAAGTGTCGTTGGACATGCGATTGGATGGAACGAAGGTTCCTTCCGCTATGTAAGGTGAAACACTTACATGAAATATGTATTTACTTATCTCATTCACAAAATAATTTGGGGCCTCCACACCTCTAAATCCGGCCTTGATGATAGCCCAGAGGTTGTGACCTTGTTCAATCCTACATTGAGCTGGAGCTTTCAGCGAAGAAACCAAAACCATAGCGCGGTGGTATGGAACTGCAACAGTGTGGATATTGTTAATTATAAGGTTTTTAATGATCGAATGTTGTGTAGGTACCCTGTTGTGTCTACATAACAACTACTTCCATCATTTATATTGTACAAGTCGCACTTGAGAGCTGACGGTACATCAATAAACACATTATAACTCGTGTCAATATGTATTGTTTGTTTGTATGTGTGCGTCGTACAGTCGACCCTCATACATGCTAGTGTGCGTGTGTGTGTGTGTGTAAGTAACAATATGTAATTAATCATTCATGTACTTACAGTACAATATTGACAAGTACCTATCTACCTACTTATTTTAAACTCAAACTCAAAACGTCATTTATTCAGTTTACACCCTGGCTCAATATACACTTACAACTGAGAAGACTCCGGCAAGAAACTCAGCAAGGCCATTTTTTTTTAACAGTGGATCATTAATATCTTAAATAATCGTCACTCACTCACTCGCCACACACTCACTCGCCACTCACTCACTCGCCACTCACTCACTCGCCTCTCACTCACTCGCCACACAATCGGTTGAAGAACCATACATCTTGTCATATTACTAACAACCAAATCTAAACGAGTCATTGTAAGACACCTTTCAAACAAAACAAAAGAACTACTGGAAACGCCCCTTATCATGTGCTTTGAGAATGATTAATGATATGGTCGAGGATAATAAGGAGGCGGATATATTTCATTCATCTGTGGCTGAGATTCGCAGATGTGCCGTGAGGTATTTAAAGCGCTCGTAGAAAATAAGAATTATTTGTACGCTTTGGTGTATCTGTAAAGTACAACTTGTAAATGTAAACTAAATAGTGAACATGTAAGTAGTGTGTCCTCCTCCACACTCCACAGCACAGCGGCAGGCATCAGCAGCAGTACTCACAGTGATGGCGCCTCGACCGGTGTGCGAGTGGTCGTCGGAGCCGCTCGTGCCACAGTTCTACGAGGGACGGTCGGTCCTCATCACGGGAGCCACTGGCTTCATGGGGAAGGTAACATCACCACATTTAGCTTTGTGTGCTTATCACCCTCGGCCTCATCATCACTTACCATGGTGGATTGCAGCCAAACATAAGCTTATCGAGAGGGAAAGAACAAGAAACGTGTTTTAATATCGAATGGCTGACCAAAAAGAAGTTTATTAGTTATCTGGTTTCCATAAAAGCTGTTCTTAGTTTGTGTTAGAGTCCGTGTGTGAATAATGTACAAGGATGTTTATTTATTTATTTATGAACAATTCATGTGTACATCGGACGAGTGCCACGTCTCACGTCTGGTTGTGTACACTGTGCAGGTGCTGGTGGAGCGGCTGCTGTGGACGTGTCCGCAGGTCGGGCGGCTGTACCTGCTCATGAGACACAAGAAGGGAGTGGCGCCGGACAAGCGGCTGCAGAACCTCTGCAACTCACAGGTACCCAAGTGTCACGTGACGTTGTGACACCTGCACTATACACTGTGCAGGTGCTGGTGGAGCGGCTGCTATGGACGTGTCCGCAGGTCGGGCGGCTGTACCTGCTCATGAGACACAAGAAGGGAGTGGCGCCGGACAAGCGGCTGCAGAACCTCTGCAACTCACAGGTACCCAAGTGTCACGTGACGTTGTGACACCTGCACTATACACTGTGCAGGTGCTGGTGGAGCGGCTGCTATGGACGTGTCCGCAGGTCGGGCGGCTGTACCTGCTCATGAGACACAAGAAGGGAGTGGCGCCGGACAAGCGGCTGCAGAACCTCTGCAACTCACAGGTACCCAAGTGTCACGTGACGTTGTGACACCTGCACTATACACTGTGCAGGTGCTGGTGGAGCGGCTGCTATGGACGTGTCCGCAGGTCGGGCGGCTGTACCTGCTCATGAGACACAAGAAGGGAGTGGCGCCGGACAAGCGGCTGCAGAACCTCTGCAACTCACAGGTACCCAAGTGTCACGTGACGTTGTGACACCTGCACTATACATTGTGCAGGTGCTGGTGGAGCGGCTGCTATGGACGTGTCCGCAGGTCGGGCGGCTGTACCTGCTCATGAGACACAAGAAGGGAGTGGCGCCGGACAAGCGGCTGCAGAACCTCTGCAACTCACAGGTACCCAAGTGTCACGTGACGTTGTGACACCTGCACTATACACTGTGCAGGTGCTGGTGGAGCGGCTGCTATGGACGTGTCCGCAGGTCGGGCGGCTGTACCTGCTCATGAGACACAAGAAGGGAGTGGCGCCGGACAAGCGGCTGCAGAACCTCTGCAACTCACAGGTACCCAAGTGTCACGTGACGTTGTGACACCTGCACTATACACTGTGCAGGTGCTGGTGGAGCGGCTGCTATGGACGTGTCCGCAGGTCGGGCGGCTGTACCTGCTCATGAGACACAAGAAGGGAGTGGCGCCGGACAAGCGGCTGCAGAACCTCTGCAACTCACTGGTACCCAAGTGTCACGTGACGTTGTGACACCTGCACTCATCATGCAGAAGGAATATGTTAGTGCTTACTCTACGAATGGGACATACTTGTCGAAAGTAATGACCAAGTTCTTGATCGTTTTGGCCTCAGCCGAGACGGTATGTAAAAGCTCCACATCCACCAAGAAGTCAACTACGGACGGAAGTACCGATACGGTTATAATATCACTTCTAGTTGAAGTCTTATAAGGTGACATATTATTGACTTCAGGTGTTCGACAAGATCCGGTCGCAGTGTCCCGCGCAGCTGGACAAGTTGTGTCCGGTGCCGGGAGACACCTCGCTGCCGGACCTGGGACTCTCCGCTGACTCCGTTAACCAGCTTAGAGAGGTATATTGTAATACTCTGTTCGTTTTATTTAGATAATGACAACGTGTTAGTTATTCTAAAACTTAATCTCGATCTCATGTCAGCAGTAAAAACAAAATTTGTTTGACATTTATTGATGTTTTTACTTTTAAAACAAGATTGCAAAATTGGCTTATGGATAAATGTTTTTATTCCATAAATGACTTGCTCATAATTAAAAAGTAATAACATTATATGAAAATTATTAAATTGATGGGTATAATAATGATTTAATGACATAATTTAATTTATATGAAATTAATTTATTTAATTATTTTTTAATTTAATTTTTTTTTAATTTAATTTTATTTATTTTATTTTTTTTCTGTATTATTCGTAGCACATAGGTAACTGTAGGACATGTTTTATTAATGATACTGTAAATTTAAAATATTATGTAGCTAAAAGCATTCACGGATGCTTTGCTTATAATTTTTGCATGCCAGTTCTTGGCTGAATATGAATGTACTTTTTTTTGTTTTTTCTGTCACCATATTCTTGCAAATAAAAAAATATTATTATTATTTAATGCTTTGTATAATCCCAAGGATTCTTTATAATTTCCTTGTATATTTACATTGAGGCCCATAAAGCTCAATATCGGGTTTGAACATTGATTTTTGCTTAAATTATTGAAATATAATAAACATACATTTTTAGAAACCTTTAAAGGATATGTAGGAAAGATTATGCATGAAAGGGGCACTTCAAAGTAGCAAAATAAAAATCGTTCCAAAACATCACAATTTCTGTAGTATGGTAATCGACGTGCGAGGGGTTGAGAATCAGAGGTGTCCCTTTCATGCTACCTCTCTACCTCTCCCCTACTCCCCTAGTCAAAATGCCAAGGTACTATGTCCACCTAGCTATATGACTGTAACATTGAAATGTAGGCACTGAAGGTGAGACGTGACGAAGTTGGATGCTCCTGTCCTGCGCCCCCATTTGGGGATAGACACTTTAATAAAAACAATATTTCAGGGCCAGATAAAAATTTAGATCTGTCCCCATTTATATGTTTTGGGGACAGAGAACACGAAAATTCCCATTTGTCCCCATTCGGGACAGACACTCGGGGACAGATGGGAATACTTCCTTCCAAGTACCTGAAGACTCCAGTAAGTCAACTCTGAAGAGTCCAGTAAAAGAACTTTGTAAAAAACGTGAGCTATTTATAAATGTAATTGTCAGGTGTCAGTGGTGTTCCACTCGGCGGCGTCTCTCAAGTTCGACGAGCCTCTCAAGAAGGCGGTGGAGCAGAACGTGCTCTCAGTGATCAGGATCATGGACCTCTGCGACACGCTGCCCAACCTCGAGGTAACTGAGCTCATACGAGTTGAGGTGCTGTGCTAAACATATTTTTGACACTAACTTTTTATTGTAAAATCGATAGATTTTAAAGCGCTAGATTGATTGAGCGTTAATTTAAAAAATATGGAATTATTTCCATATTTTTTAAATTAATTTCTTATGATAACTTTTTTTTTTAATTAACCCAGACGGGTTTTAGATTTTTAAATAAACTTGTTTTATTGATGAAGTTTTCTTAGAATGAAGTAATTGATTGTTGCTGATGATGGAAATCCTCAATGCATCTAATGAATCCTGATCCTGAGTATAGTTGTATACAACATTGTGACAAGGTAGGTAGGTAGGTAGGTAGGTACCAACACTCATTAGGTACTATTATCAAGTGGTTCCGATCCACGATCTTGCCCAGGGCCGGACTTAAGGGAGGGCAACCGGGGCAACGCCCGGGGCCTCCACAAGAGAGGGGCCCCCACTTAAAATCTATATATTCATAAAGTTCTAGAAGTGTCGTCGGAGATGCGGTTGGAATGAAAGTTCCTTCCGCTATTTATAAGCTAAATATGTATTATTTATCCTATTCGCAAAATAATTTGGGGCCTCCACACCTCTGATTTAGAGGATAGGCACTGGATAGAATAGAATAGAATAGAATAGAATAGAACTGTATTTGTGAACTGTAGGTTACATAATAGATCTTACAAAATAAATAATTCCTCTACGTCCCGCCACATGGGCATATCAATTTTTACAATTTATGTCATCTAAATTAAATTACTTATACTTACTAAATTTGGTTTTTGGATACTTCATAAATGATGTCAAGCAAATTGTTTGAATAAAGATGACCGAATGTTAAACATTACAATTATATTACGCCATATTGTCGGATACCGCGGCGAAGGTCGTGAGTTCGATCCTACAATGAGCTTGAGCTAAGCATCGTGAGGAAACCACAGCACGGTGGTAACTGGCTCCTTCTAGGGTTTGTGTGCTTACTACTTACGGTCTCATCATCACCATACCATACCATGGTCAGATTGACAAACATAAGCTTATCAAAATAAAAAAATAAAAAAACTATCGTTTAGTTTATTATTTTTTAATTCAATGCTCATTCATCCACCATTCATCGAAGCTTCAAATCTGAATATGAAGCTTCGATGAAGAATGAATGAAAATGTAGCGAAATTACTGATCAGGCCACACTGCGAGCTAGCTTTGGTTATGGCGACTATGGTCTGCAGTTGGCATATACAGGGTGTGGCGTAAATAGTGGTCCAACGTTCAGGGGTCGATACATTGTATATTCAGCTATCACATACCAACATTTGGTCCACTGTTTACCACGGGTCTCAGAATTATAATTTTTATTATTTATAAAAACCATATCTTGAGCTAAAATAATAGTGGTTTGTGATCGCCGAGCATACGGTGTATCAACCCCTTTACGTTGGAGCACTATTTACGCTAAACCCTGAATAAGATGACCGTTACAGTTCGTTTACTGTTGGGTTGGTACCCACGCGCCACCAATCTAAACAAACCTTGGATGCAGGCCTTCGTGCACGTGTCGACGGCGTACAGCAACGCGGACCTCGGCCTCGTAGAGGAGCGCGTGTATACACCTCCCGTCTCGCTCGCACACCTACTGGCGCTCGTCGAGGCGCTGCCCGAGGAGCTGCTGGCGGACATCACCCCCAGGTGAGCGAGGGACAGACTCCGGGGACGGGGCTGCACCATCACTCACGTCGTCATGCTTCTTAACAACAACCACTGTTCTAAGACTCATTGCGCAATTTACAGAGAAAGAGTCTAATGACAGTATAGAAAACTGCGTATTCATCAGATTAGACTGCAATGAAAATCAAAATTCATAAGCATGTCTGAACCAGACAAAATTGGGTCTAAAGGCCATTCGAGAAATATAGCTCCAGTAATCTTTAGAACCCCTGGAATTGTTATGAGCGAAATATCTACTTATTAGTGCCAGTGAGTGGTAGAAAAGAGATTAGTTCAGGAAAAGAAAAGAATTGTTACCAATTTTTCATTGGAACGTCACTTCATAGGAATCCTACTAATATAATATTATAATCGGTTTTGGTACACACCACACAATAAACATGGGCTACTTTTAATCCCCAGAAAAGATAACATCCCTCGGGAGCATGGGTTATTATATTTGTGGTCGGCAGGTACATATCTCCAAAGCCCAACACGTACACATTCACCAAGTCGATGGCGGAGAGCGCCGTCAACGAGCGAGGGTCGAGGCTCTACCCCGCCGCCATCTTCAGACCTACCATCGGTCAGTTCATCGACCTTCATCCTCTATCTCTGTTCTTCTGTACATAACAGACTTTAGGACAGTGTTGCTATCTTTTAAGAAACTCTCTGGAATTGAATCAAAGCTTGCTTCCGTTTGTTCGACCGCAATATCACCATGGTAAGTGATGATGTCACCGTAGGTGGAAAGCACACAAAGCCTAGAAGGAAGGTTTAGAGTAATTAGTACTATGAATAATTGTGTAACTTACTACAGAGACATTTAGAGGTCTCCATCTATGCAACTTCTACTACCATCAGCGCCAAAAACACGCATATAGGTATTTTCACGTTCACCTTTTAACTTCTCCTCTTTTTTGTTTTTTTGCGAACTAGACATTTGGGCTCTTGGTCATACTGCATCTAAAGGCCTAGGGTTCAGAAAGCATAGACCATCAGTGAGGTTGTAAATGTTGGGTGCAATGTTAACAGTGGTGTCGTCGATGGAGCACCCGTTCCCGGGGTGGGTGGAGAACCTGAACGGTCCGAGCGGCGTGGTGGTGGGTACGGGCGCGGGCCTGCTGCACGTGGTGACGTGTCGCGCCGCCGCCCGAGCTGACCTGCTGCCTGTCGACCTCGCCATCGACGCGCTCCTCGTCGCCGCCTGGGACCTCGCCACCGACAAGTACCAATTTTTTTTTGACAAGGTGGAAAATGCGTTACGCATTCCCCCCGAACATGGGCGTGTCGGGGGGATATGTGGGAGTCCACGTCACCTCTCCTCCTCCGAGCGAAGAGGAGTAGGGAGTGTTTACCCACTAAAATACCACATTGGCGTACCCTCTTAGCCGGTTTCGCTGGACATCGTTGCACCTGCGAAGGCATTCTCCACGAACCCACCGCTCATTCTACCTCACTCTACTTCCTACCTCCTACCTCCCTTCCTTTACTGGTGTCTCATTTACTTGAGCTTTTGATACAATTATTGCTTCTCATGCCTGATTTAATATAATTTCCAATAATTCTTTGATATATTTTGTACCCGGTTCTTAAATAACGGATCTTGTATTGGTCCAATCCTTACAGCAGTAGCATATGATGAGTAACATTAACATCATTCTGACGTCTCACCTCGGTACAATGTGTTGGTACCATCTGACAGTCAACTCTGGTTGGTTATCAATAAAAAAAAAAAAATTATTTTGCCCGCACTACAATAGAGGAAATAAAATACACACTTCCTTCCTTATCTGACAGCCAACTTTATTACCTGGCTTACACACATCCGTCCCTTTCCAGGCAATCACTCCCACCGATTGCAAAGAAGCTAGAGGAAAGATTTTACACAACAAAATAGTCTTTAAGACCGTCCTCAATGCTTCGACCTCGTTACAGACACTTGGGTCTTCCATCACCGATTCCCCTTCAGCCTACGTTGCACTAATTTCATCGTTATATCTATAGTGACTGCCTGCTTTTTGATGTTGTTTCCCTTTGGCGCCATGTCTACACATATGAACCATAACTACGAATATTAAAGGAATACATGAACTAATATTATTTTGTGTTGTCCCTGATAGACCCAAGGAAGTGCGTGTATACAACTGCAGTTCGAGCTCGAACCCCATCACGTGGGGGCAGTTCAAGCGGCTGATGATGCGCGGCGTCAGGGAACTACCCTTCGACTCCCCGCTCTGGTACCCCAGCGGGTTCACCACGCAGAACAGGTACTGTAACTCTTTAAAATACACCTTCCTCACTCTTGACGCCATTTTTAGGCGACGACGGCTCAGTAGTAAGACGTCGATATTGATGGCGAAGGATCTAACTAATCCAACATGCGCCTGAGCTGTTGGTGAATGAAATCAGGCAACAGCCGTCAGGCGGGTCACCTGATGGTGAGTGACTACCGTCGCCTATACACATTAGCAGCCAGTCGAGTACTACAAAGTACCCTACCACCGTGCTGTGGTTTCCTCGCAATGTTTTCCTTCACAGAAAGCTCAAGCTCAATGTAGGATCCAAACCGAAGTATCATCGCCTCTCATTTTCCTCTCCCCCATTTAAGAAACATCTTAAGACGCATTTTTGCTAAATCTTAATAGTTTGATAAACAAAAATAGCATTAAGTTCTTATTTCGTGCTATGTTAGTATGTTGTGGTGCAGTTGGTATATTTATTAGTGAGGTTGGTGCAATGTGTTGTTGTCAGGTTGGTACACAAGGTGACGGAGACATTGCTGCAGACTGTGCCGCTCCACGTGGCTGGATACTTCACCAAACTCTTCGGGATCAAGACCAGGTGACCACTTGTTTCAAGCCTCAAATATTATACTACGAATAGAACACTCTATTTTATTTTAATGTGAACATAACCTATGGTCTTTTAACTAACTACATGTTCTACAAAGCAGCACTAAAAACCTAATAAAGTTTACCACCTTCGTTGTGTTTCGCCCCTCATGCTCTATGATCAGTGGATTTTTCATTATTATTAATCTTTTTGTCCATAAATTCTCAATTAAATCTTCAAACCAGTGTTATTCATTGCATTGACTTGAAAGTGTCCTCGTATGATATAAACAGTTAGATGTACATGTCTGGTTGTAGAGTGAACCTGGGGACGGCGTGCGACCGGCTGACGGCAATGAACAACGTGCTGCAGTACTTCATGACCCACGAGTGGACCTTCCACACGCACAACTTCACTCGGCTGAGAGACAAGCTGTCCGCACCGGACGCCGCCATCTATAATATAGATCCTAACACTATTGAGTAAGTTCATCCTAACACTACTGCTGAAGAGGATGTTCATTAAGTAGCGACATCTAGCGGTTTGTTTTTTTTAATACTTTTTTTACAAAAAGGTAAGTTCTTATTACTAAGTACAAACTCCTCGCCAAACTAAAGCGTTTATTGGCGAGACTCGCTTAAATATGTTCATGTAACCTACTCCTACTCCTACTCCTACTCCTACTCCTACCCACCGCCATATTAAGCTATATTATTTATATTACTATGTTATATCTATTTATTTTTTATTTGTAAATATAATATATATCTTTATATTGTTTAATTTAAGTATTAAACGGTGACATCACTTCAGCATCAAGAAGTAAACCCTTCAGTTTAGTTTTTAACATATTTTTGGACATTTTAGGTTCTATCCTTAGGAGTTTTATTTTATTAATCAGATCATAGATTAAGTTCCCGCTACTCGCGGATAGATGTCGCTACAGTAAGAGACGTCGTTGCGTGCAAGTTACACAGCAACATTTTTTTTATCTTAATTTATGAATGATAAAATTAGCAATCTGCATAATAATCATTATCCTTACATATTAAAATAAAGTCCCCCGCCGCGTCTGTTCGCGATAACCTTTAAAACTAGGTACTGAACGGATTTTGATGCGGTTTTCACCAATGGTTTGAGTGATTCATGAGAAAGGTACGAGGTACAGAAAGGTACACCTAAAGTGTATATATAATTAATTATGGTTTTGTAATTTACATAGACAGGTACGCTGAAAATGAAGATGATAGTTGAAGGACTACTATCGCCATCTATTAGATACAGTAGAAATCTAAATGCGATTAGCACTGAACTGATACACAGCCAAGTTTGTATCAATGTGTCGACAGATGGCAGTGTGCGTGCACTCCCAAGACTCCCAACTACTTACTGGGAGCTTGTATCAATGTGTCGACAGATGGCAGTGTGCGTGCACTCCCAAGACTCCCAACTACTTACTGGGAGCTTGTATCAATGTGTCGACAGATGGCAGTGTGCGTGCACTCCCAAGACTCCCAACTACTTACTGGGAGCTTGTATCAATGTGTCGACAGATGGCAGTGTGCGTGCACTCCCAAGACTCCCAACTACTTACTGGGAGCTTGTATCAATGTGTCGACAGATGGCAGTGTGCGTGCACTCCCAAGACTCCCAACTACTTACTGGGAGCTTGTATCAATGTGTCGACAGATGGCAGTGTGCGTGCACTCCCAAGACTCCCAACTACTTACTGGGAGCTTCACCGATACAGTCATAATAATAATATTATGTATTATACTTATAGCTCTAGGGTCGCTAGAAATATATAAAAAATGGCAAAAAAATCACGTTTGTTGTATGGTAGCCCCCCTTAAAATCATACTTATTTATTTATTTAAGATAACAAGAATATATTACATACTTACTTAAAAATATAACAAAAAGGAAAATAAATAAAATACACTAAATATATACATACTAAATTAGAAAAAAAATACTAAAATAAAAATAAATATTTTTTATTTTAGTTTGTATTATTATTATTTTATTATTATATTATTATAATTTGTGAAAATTTCAACTGTCTAGCTACCGCGGTTCTTGAGATACAGCCTGGTAACAGACAGACGGACAGACAGCGAAGTCTTAGTAATAGGGTCCCGTTTTTACCCTTTACGGTACGGAACCCTAAAAATGAAATAGGTACCTTTAGTTGATAATAGCATGAGTTGAGAGCGGCTGAACCGATATGGTAAAAGTTTGAAAAGTTCTTATGGAAATAAAAATGAAATTTTGCCCACAAAATGGAAAATTTCATGACAAAATCAATGAGACCTTAATAATAGGACGTCAGTCGGATCAGCTCGTAGTCATTCATACTAGGTAGGTACTTATCTATTGCATGTGTCTGTTCCCGACAGCTGGGAGAGTCAGAGCTTGAACTTTATAATAGGACGTCAGTCGGATCAGCTCGTAGTCATTCATACTAGGTAGGTACTTATCTATTGCATGTGTCTGTTCCCGACAGCTGGGAGAGTCAGAGCTTGAACTTTATAATAGGACGTCAGTCGGATCAGCTCGTAGTCATTCATACTAGGTAGGTACTTATCTATTGCATGTGTCTGTTCCCGACAGCTGGGAGAGTCAGAGCTTGAACTTTATAATAGGACGTCAGTCGGATCAGCTCGTAGTCATTCATACTAGGTAGGTACTTATCTATTGCATGTGTCTGTTCCCGACAGCTGGGAGAGTCAGAGCTTGAACTTTATAATAGGACGTCAGTCGGATCAGCTCGTAGTCATTCATACTAGGTAGGTACTTATCTATTGCATGTGTCTGTTCCCGACAGCTGGGAGAGTCAGAGCTTGAACTTTATAATAGGACGTCAGTCGGATCAGCTCGTAGTCATTCATACTAGGTAGGTACTTATCTATTGCATGTGTCTGTTCCCGACAGCTGGGAGAGTCAGAGCTTGAACTTTATAATAGGACGTCAGTCGGATCAGCTCGTAGTCATTCATACTAGGTAGGTACTTATCTATTGCATGTGTCTGTTCCCGACAGCTGGGAGAGTCAGAGCTTGAACTTTATAATAGGACGTCAGTCGGATCAGCTCGTAGTCATTCATACTAGGTAGGTACTTATCTATTGCATGTGTCTGTTCCCGACAGCTGGGAGAGTCAGAGCTTGAACTTTATAATAGGACGTCAGTCGGATCAGCTCGTAGTCATTCATACTAGGTAGGTACTTATCTATTGCATGTGTCTGTTCCCGACAGCTGGGAGAGTCAGAGCTTGAACTTTATAATAGGACGTCAGTCGGATCAGCTCGTAGTCATTCATACTAGGTAGGTACTTATCTATTGCATGTGTCTGTTCCCGACAGCTGGGAGAGTCAGAGCTTGAACTTTATAATAGGACGTCAGTCGGATCAGCTCGTAGTCATTCATACTAGGTAGGTACTTATCTATTGCATGTGTCTGTTCCCGACAGCTGGGAGAGTCAGAGCTTGAACTTTATAATAGGACGTCAGTCGGATCAGCTCGTAGTCATTCATACTAGGTAGGTACTTATCTATTGCATGTGTCTGTTCCCGACAGCTGGGAGAGTCAGAGCTTGAACTTTATAATAGGACGTCAGTCGGATCAGCTCGTAGTCATTCATACTAGGTAGGTACTTATCTATTGCATGTGTCTGTTCCCGACAGCTGGGAGAGTCAGAGCTTGAACTTTATAATAGGACGTCAGTCGGATCAGCTCGTAGTCATTCATACTAGGTAGGTACTTATCTATTGCATGTGTCTGTTCCCGACAGCTGGGAGAGTCAGAGCTTGAACTTTATAATAGGACGTCAGTCGGATCAGCTCGTAGTCATTCATACTAGGTAGGTACTTATCTATTGCATGTGTCTGTTCCCGACAGCTGGGAGAGTCAGAGCTTGAACTTTATAATAGGACGTCAGTCGGATCAGCTCGTAGTCATTCATACTAGGTAGGTACTTATCTATTGCATGTGTCTGTTCCCGACAGCTGGGAGAGTCAGAGCTTGAACTTTATAATAGGACGTCAGTCGGATCAGCTCGTAGTCATTCATACTAGGTAGGTACTTATCTATTGCATGTGTCTGTTCCCGACAGCTGGGAGAGTCAGAGCTTGAACTTTATAATAGGACGTCAGTCGGATCAGCTCGTAGTCATTCATACTAGGTAGGTACTTATCTATTGCATGTGTCTGTTCCCGACAGCTGGGAGAGTCAGAGCTTGAACTTTATAATAGGACGTCAGTCGGATCAGCTCGTAGTCATTCATACTAGGTAGGTACTTATCTATTGCATGTGTCTGTTCCCGACAGCTGGGAGAGTCAGAGCTTGAACTTTATAATAGGACGTCAGTCGGATCAGCTCGTAGTCATTCATACTAGGTAGGTACTTATCTATTGCATGTGTCTGTTCCCGACAGCTGGGAGAGTCAGAGCTTGAACTTTATAATAGGACGTCAGTCGGATCAGCTCGTAGTCATTCATACTAGGTAGGTACTTATCTATTGCATGTGTCTGTTCCCGACAGCTGGGAGAGTCAGAGCTTGAACTTTATAATAGGACGTCAGTCGGATCAGCTCGTAGTCATTCATACTAGGTAGGTACTTATCTATTGCATGTGTCTGTTCCCGACAGCTGGGAGAGTCAGAGCTTGAACTTTATAATAGGACGTCAGTCGGATCAGCTCGTAGTCATTCATACTAGGTAGGTACTTATCTATTGCATGTGTCTGTTCCCGACAGCTGGGAGAGTCAGAGCTTGAACTTTATAATAGGACGTCAGTCGGATCAGCTCGTAGTCATTCATACTAGGTAGGTACTTATCTATTGCATGTGTCTGTTCCCGACAGCTGGGAGAGTCAGAGCTTGAACTTTATAATAGGACGTCAGTCGGATCAGCTCGTAGTCATTCATACTAGGTAGGTACTTATCTATTGCATGTGTCTGTTCCCGACAGCTGGGAGAGTCAGAGCTTGAACTTTATAATAGGACGTCAGTCGGATCAGCTCGTAGTCATTCATACTAGGTAGGTACTTATCTATTGCATGTGTCTGTTCCCGACAGCTGGGAGAGTCAGAGCTTGAACTTTATAATAGGACGTCAGTCGGATCAGCTCGTAGTCATTCATACTAGGTAGGTACTTATCTATTGCATGTGTCTGTTCCCGACAGCTGGGAGAGTCAGAGCTTGAACTTGGTGCGAGGAGCCAGGAGGTACCTGCTGCGGGAGAACGATCACGACATACCCTCCGCCCAGAGGAACATGACCAGGTCTTACATACATACATACATTTACTTTTATTAACCTTAATGCGATGATAGCTCAGTGGTAGTGACGTCGGATACCGCGGCGTGTCATGGGTTCCAATCCTACAATGAGCTTGAGCTTTCGGTGAAGGAAATCGTGAGGAAACCATAGCACGGTGGTAGGGTACTTTGTAGCATTCGACTGGCTGGCTACCCTCAAGTTGAAAATCTGTCGCCAAGCACCTGTCGGTGTATTCCGACAGGTGCACTTAAGAGCCAGTTCACATCTAAGCTTTGTGTGCTTACCACCTTCGGCCACATCATCACTTACCATGATGAGATTGCGGTTAAACACAAGCTTAACTAAAATTTAAAAAAAATGGGCGACCGTAGTCACTTACCATCAGGTGACCCGCCTGCCTGGTTGTCTCTAGTGGTATTGTTGTATATAATATAATGTTGTTTGTTTGTTTGTTTGTTTCAGACTATACATTATCCACAAAGCGTTCACTCTTACATTCATTATATTCATATTCAAAATGTTCCGGATCGCTCTGCCCGTCTTGTTGCACAAACTCACTAAACTACGCACCTCTCGCTCTAACACCACTGCAATACCAATTGTATGACAGAGAGGGAAGACCTATAGAATAGAAATAAGGTTTTGGAATTATTTGTTTAATATTATTGAAAATGGGAATTAGGTAAGATGGGGTGTTTTATGTTTTATTATTATTGTTATTTTATTAAAATGAAATAAAATGTTATTATGTTTTTAATTTTAAAGCGTTCATAGGCTACTGTAACCGCTTACCATCAGGTGGGCTGTAAGCTTGTTTACCACATAGTAGTATAAGTATAAAAAACAACTTTTATTGCCGATGCCGCGGTGCTCAAACTGAACCTCCTGACTACTCCTGTCCTGACTACTCCTGACCTGACTACTCCTGTCCTGACTACTCCTGACCTGACCACTCCTGTCCTGACTACTCCTGTCCTGACTACTCCTGACCTGACCACTCCTGTCCTGACTACTCCTGTCCTGACTACTCCTGACCTGACCACTCCTGACCTGACTACTCCTGTCCTGACTACTCCTGACCTGACCACTCCTGACCTGACCACTCCTTTCCTGACTACTCCTGTCCTGACTACTCCTGACCTGACCACTCCTGACCTGACTACTCCTGTCCTGACTACTCCTGACCTGACCACTCCTGACCTGACTACTCCTGACCTGACCACTCCTGACCTGACTACTCCTGTCCTGACTACTCCTGACCTGACCACTCCTGACCTGACTACTCCTGTCCTGACTACTCCTGACCTGACCACTCCTGACCTGACCACTCCTGACCTGACTACTCCTGACCTGACTACTCCTGACCTGACTACTCCTGACCTGACTACTCCTGACCTGACTACTCCTGACCTGACTACTCCTGACCTGACTACTCCTGACCTGACTACTCCTGACCTGACTACTCCTGACCTGACCACTCCTGACCTGACTACTCCTGACATGGATATGGACAAACGTAAGTTCGTAGCTTTTTTGGAGATCATCTTCCGTAGATCGTGGGTTCGAACCCACGACCTTCGCCGCGTCATCCGACGACACTACCACTGAGCTAACATAAAATCGCCTGAACGTGTATACCTATACTAATATTATAAAGAGGAAAGATTTGTTTGTTTGTTTGCATTGAATAGGCTCTGAAACTACTGGACCGATTTGAAACATTATTTCGCCATTAGAAAGCTACATTATCCCTGATGAACATAGACTATATTTTATCCCGGGAAAAGATAAGATCCCACGGGAACGCGGGTGAAACCGCGGGGAATAGCTAGTAAAATATAATTATTTTAGGTAAATCATTGCTATTACTATTCGGTGAGGCGTTTTATCAGTACTGTACTGAACACTACAGTAGGTACCTACCAGGAGTACCAGGAGTACCAGGATTACCAGGATTACCAGGAGTACCAGGAGTACCAGGAGTATCAGGAGTACCAGGAGTACCAGGAGTACCAGGAGTATCAGGAGTACCAGGAGTACCAGGAGTACCAGGAGTATCAGGAGTACCAGGAGTACCGGGAGTATCAGGAGTACCGGGAGTACCAGGAGTACCAGGAGTATCAGGAGTACCAGGAGTACCGGGAGTATCAGGAGTACCGGGAGTACCAGGAGTACCAGGAGTACCAGGATTACCAGGATTACCAGGAGTACCAGGAGTACCAGGAGTATCAGGAGTACCAGGAGTACCAGGAGTACCAGGAGTATCAGGAGTACCAGGAGTACCAGGAGTACCAGGAGTATCAGGAGTACCAGGAGTACCGGGAGTATCAGGAGTACCGGGAGTACCAGGAGTACCAGGAGTACCAGGAGTACCAGGAGTACCAGGAGTACCAGGAGTACCAGGCTGGCTACCACCTGAGCGAGGTACCAGTATCATCGCCTCATATTTATGATATTTATTTAATAAACTTTCGGTTATGCTCCGGAGAAAACATAAAGCTAAGCTACCTAGTTACTATTAGAACCACGCCACGCACTGGTATCATTTGGTAGACCACAAATAAATATTTTATACCACAAGTCACAAGCAGTCAGGCGGATCACCGTCACCTGATGGTAAGTGAATACACTGACAACATGAGATAAGTTCCTACATATTATTATGTACTTTTCTACCGAAAATTGGCTTGTTATAATTGTTGCCAGCACAGCATGCCTTCTGTACTGGAACCAGTCCGCAGTCGGTATTTCTAGTGAGGACGGCAAGAGGCCGGATGGTATATATTTTTTTATTCCGGATAAGCTTGTGTTTGGCCACAATATCACTATGGTAAGTGATTGTTGTGTAAATGAAGATCTAACAAACTAATGTGAAGAATGTAGTTTGGGCAGAGGTTTCACCCTACTATTGTTAACTTCAGCTGCCGGAGTTAGAATGCCGAGCTACGGCTCTGCTATCCATTCGCTAAAACGCTCCCCCTTCCATCGCCATCTTTCCTTCTTTTTCATCACTACTTTATGGAATACGTTTAATGACGGTGTTGCCATTTTTGAAATTGATACTTTTATTTAATTCAATCAATAAATTATTATTTTAAGATAAAGTAGCTCTAAAATCATACGATAAACATAAAAATCATGACATGATGATGTATTGTGGCCGAAGGTGGTAAGCACACAAAGCCTAGATGGGAACTGGCTCTCAAGTGCAGCTGTCGGAACACACCGATAGGTGCTTGGCGACAGGTTATCAATTTGAGGGTGGTAGCCAGCCAGTCGGGTACTACAAAGTACCCTACCACCGTGCTATGGTTTCCTCACGATGTTTTCCTTCACCTCAGCTCAAGCTCATTGTAGGATTGGAACCCACGACCTTCGTCGCGGTATCCGACGTCACTTACCACTGAGCTATCATCGTCTTGTATGACTTTAATTCCGTGGAGTGTCGGCAAGCCGTTACCGTTGGTGTATCCCACACCACGAAGTAAACAAGTATATCTTGTCTCCGTGGGGATGCCACTTGTAAGTAAGGCCGCGGGAGCGACTGCAAAAGGTGCCGAAAATTCAAAATTTAAAAAACATGCCTGTATTGGTCCAAATTATCAATTTATGACTGTTACACAAGTATTTTATGTAAAAAAATTATCTCTGCCTCGGATCGGCGGGCGGGGATTTTTTTCCGCCCACGCATCAGCCTGGACATCCAAAGAGGAAACGGTGCCAGCATTTCATTTCGTTTGTACATTTGTAGTAAATAAATGAATTGTATATTTCGTGTTGTTTTTATTCACCAAGTCAATACAGAGTGATACAGAGCTACAGTTATAGGTATGCAAATGAAACGGTGACTATAAGCGAGTTCAGTTTGATAACATCGTCATTAGACAGCGGGAGGTGACGGGAGGTGACGGGAGGTGACGGGAGGTGACGGGAGGTGACGGGAGGTCTGCTAATACACTTGATCACTAATTGTTAGCAGTGCAGTGCAGTAGGTATCACATGATGGGATTCAGTGAGTTTTTCATTTACCTACCTGGTTATGCTGATAGGTGCTCGTTCCAGAATTGAGCGGGCAAGCGTGAGAGGAGACACATGAGTACGAGAGTCGCTTCACCAACTCACCCATCAAGCGGCCGCTGAACGCTGCTGCCGCTCCCGTATCGGACTGTACAGTCTCTCCAGGGCCTGCCATCCTGCCACACGGACGCTGTTTAGATCATCTATTTAACATGTATAAGGCCACAAAGAATATGTGTTTGTCGCTATGTGCTCCGAATCTATGGAACAAATAATTAAATTATATTTATTACTAGCTGTCCACCGCGGCTTCACCCGCCTTCCCGATCCCGAGGAATCTTATCTTATCCCGCACATTAATAGATAAGTTACAGCGGACAGGACAGGACAGGACAGGACAGGACAGGACAGGACAGGACAGGACAGGACAGGACAGGACAGGACAGGACAGGACAGGACAGGTAGATACTATACTAAGGTACATCCCCGTGTTTATTTACATTCGAGTCACTCAGCACTTAGCATATTAAGTATATTGCACGTGGGATACATACCGGGTGATTTTTTTTACCGTCTTGATAATAACATGGTGTGTTATATTTGTGGAATAGAATCTATGGACGTTAATATTTGTGTACTAGCATTTCGGTTATTAAAGTTCAGAAAATCCAATAAAATACATAAAAAGATAACATTCTACACGGCGCGGCGGCGCGTGCGTAATAGTAAATAAAATAGGTGCCTACACTGCCTATTACTACCAAGAACGGGATCGCGCATGAATGAAGTGCGAGCGAAATAGATAGCGTCAGTACCTACGCATTTCTACCGTTGCGGTTTAACAAACTGTTATTTTAGAGATTTCGATCTTCCCTTCATACTTTTAAGGGCTTAGGACCATCTAACATGCTGTAGTTGTGTTACATGTTAAACTTTATCATTACCTACTCATAACATTATTTGTCAGAACGAATAAAATAGTTGATACCTACATGATTATACGTTAACTACAACTGCAACATACTAGGCGTACTTAAAAGATTGAAACACCTTATTATGCGATGTTTTAACACACTGACACTGCGAGCTTCTTCAGTGTACACCAACCGTTTTAGTTCGGCCCACAAATAAGTCCAAAGGGGTTAGGTCTGGCAGTTCACAGGTCCCCCGCGACCTATCCACCTGCCACTGAACTGACTGTCCAGATACTCGCGCACCGATCTTTTGTAAAGGGCTGGACAGTTGATACGTATTCAAAATCAAAGTAGTGCTGGGAATTTGCGGATCCGGAATAACCTGCCGGCGAAGAGATTGAAGATGTTGTGGTTCTGTATACATTCTCCTTGCACCATCTAAGCTTTCACCAGACATGATATAACACTGCACCATTGCTAAATACTCTACATTGTTGTATTCCTACATGTTTACGGTATTATCACAGCGAGCGCGAGTGACCGAAGGTAATGTAAACAATGCGAATAGATGACGTAGGTAACACGTCACAAACACGACGTCACGGAATGCCTAATTGCAGGCGACTGCGCGGCCGGCGGGCGGTGGATGGTTGGCGGGCGGTGGATGGTTGGCGGGCGGCCGGGCGGGGGGTGGTGAATGGCGGAATTCGGGATGCCTGTGCCTACCTGCGCCGACGGCGGCCGGCGAGAAGGGACGCCCGGCGGGTGCGAGTGTGCTTGAGAGAGAGTTGTAGGCATTTGTAGCGAAATCATTCATAAAATTTGTCGCGCGTTTATTAGGGTAACTATGTTTACGGTTTTGGATTATTTTAATTTTTTTTTTCGAATTTATATTTTAAATCTTTTAATGTGCAAAATAGAGTGTAAATGAGTAGTGTATATTGGTAGAATAATTTCAGACTATGTTAGTAAAATAATTAAATAAATAAAGTAACTATGCCATAGGCTTCTATTCCATTTACCTATCACGCCCAATTTTTTTCAAGACGGTAAAAAAAGTCACCCGGTATATTATAGTTTCTTCACAATGTTTTCCTTCACCTAAAGCTCAAGCTTAGGTATTGTAGGACTCGATCGAATGCAATCATCAAATAATAAATAATAAATAACTTTTTTAAAGATGATCTTTAAAAAAGTTATTTATTATTTAAAAAAAGTGGAAAAATTATATCATATGTTTTGTTCATTTTTTGGCCCCTTCAGGGCAGGCTATAGTCTATTGACCATACTGCCTAGTCTTACGTAATAATTTAAGTTTAGTTTAAAAATAGAAATTACATCAACGTATAAACACAGTATAAAATAATATTGTTTTTTTAATTAGCAATATTTGTCAGGAGCACGTTTGACGATGGTAGCAGTTTTATTGGCCATGTTGGTCATGTTGGTCATGGTGGTTGGTGCAACTGAAGAGTGCGTGGAGCAGTGCGACTGCGAGGTAGGGTTGACAACTTTTTTTACTAGAAATAAAGTATATTAAGGTTAGAGAGAGAAAATAAACAGTATTTTGGAAAAGATAACAGTATTTTACTTTTTTTTTCTTTGCTGGCATCTTGTAATTCATTTTATATACAGACTGACAGACAGACCAAACCGCTAGAACTAGATAAAGGGATTTTGAACATCTTGAGAGGGTAGGCGATGATAGCTCAGTGGTAAGTGACGTCGAATACCGCGGCGAAGGTCGTGGGTTCGAATCCTACAATGAGCTTGAGCTTTCGTTGAAGGAAAACATCGTGAGGAAACCATAGCACGGTGGTAGGGTACTTGGTAGTACCCGACTGGCTGGCTACCACCCTCAAGTTAAAAATCTGTCGCCAAAACACCTATCGGTGTGTTCCGACAGCTGCACTTGAGAGCCAGTTCCCATCTAGGCTTTGTGTGCTTACCATCTTCGGCCACATCGTCACTTACCATGGTGAGATTGTGGTCAAACACAAGCCTATCCAGAATTAAAATAAAAGGGTAACATTGAGGAACGCGGCTGAAAACGTCTAAATAATACCAGTAATAGGTACTCGTTGTAGTTTACTTATTTTAGAATATAAATGAGCTCAACTGTGTTTTTAATCAGCCTGGTAAAGAGGAACAAAAGAAAAATGACAATTTGTGACGATCAAATAAATCTTGTCGTAATTCCGTGTCAAGAGTATTTTCACTTGGGCGCCCGGGAGTGTTTTGGCCAAGTCATGTTGTTTTACTGTTCTTTATTGTTTCAGGCTTGAATGTTATGAAGTGCTGCCACTGCTGCCGGCACCTCCAACATTATGCATATTCAGAACATGAAAGTTATTTTTAAATATAAGAAATGGTTGTTGTATTATACTTATAGTATAAACGAAAATAAATTAATTACCTATTACTGCAATTTTTTTTTGAAATAGTATTTTTTGTATCTTTTTTATTCTGGATAAGCTTGTGTTTGACCACAATCTCACCATGGTAAGTGATGATGTGGCCGAAGGTGGCAAGCACACAAACTCTAGATGGGAATTGGCTCTCAAGTGCAGCTGTCGGAACACACCGATAGGTGCTTGGCAGGTTTTTAACTTGAGGGTGTTAGCCAGCCAGTCGGTTACTACAAAGTACCCTACCACCGTGCTATGATTTCCTCACGATGTTTTCCTTCACCTCAGCTCAAGCTCATTGTAGGATTCGAACCCACGACCTTCGCCGCGGTATTCGACGTCACTTACCACTGAGCTATCATCGCCTTAAAGCTATTATCACCTTGGCTTATACTTTGCGATAGCCGTCCCAATACAAGAAATGCGATTCATATTGAAGCCGATTCCTGTTGTTTTTTTTACTACTTTAAACCCAGCCACATTCTACTAGAACCAGTCATTTGTGAATATTATAAAGCTTAACGTTAGCCACCTTACGTATTATTATTTACAATAAATTTGCGTATATAATTAGTGTGGTCGAGCAATGTTTCGGATTAATGTTTTCCAGAACTACTGCCCATTCATTAAACCTAGCCATTTATATTCGTAGCGAGTGCAGCTAATAAATTATAATGGAAAAAGTCCCCATAATGAAGCTCTGTCTCGAACGTAGGTACGTCACTAGTCACTAGATCGATCGCGTGTCGGGGACGGGCTCGGGGACAGTCGAGCTCGTTCACTATTGAGCCAGCGCCGCATTACTTAACTTGAGGAAAATTGTTAATATATTCTGTGACTCATTAAGTAATAATGTTAATACAAATATAAGTGCATCGTTGAAACTAATCATAATTGTTTCGATCTCTTTAATTAATTACCAAAAGATTTTTATATGTAATGTATGTATGTACTACACATAACTACATAATTTGGAGGCTTTGATTTTTTTATTTGTACTTCATAAACCCAAAAAGACTGATAGTTAACATTCTTTCACCTATAGAAAGCTACAGCAGGTACCAGAGCTATATTTTAGATTTTTTTTATTTAGGATGTTTTTCGCGGACGCTAGAGATAGATATAATGGTTTCCTCACAACATTTTCCTTCACCGGAAGCACAAGCTCATAGTGAGACTGCCTTCATCATAATACTAAGCCGTAATCGCTTCAAAAATTGTCATTACCTAAAAACCTTTTTTAAGGTACATAGTTTAGGGCCGATCGACCGTTCCGTGAACCAAAGGGTTGACCCCTTTTACTTGCACTTTCAGTGAAGAACAATATCATAAAGAAACCAAAGTGCGGTTTAGTAAGTACTTAGTGGGTACACCTGGCGATGAAACGCAGTGTTGATGATATCACAATTATTCATCACTAGTTCGTTTAGGTATAAATAAGCAGTCAGGCTCAGGCGGCAAGAAAAAGGTAATTTTCCCAGCCCTACCGCCACAAGTACCGCCACCCTACGACAAGACTCCCTCCGTGTATGAATCATACTGCCAACTGAACCTTTTGTTTCGACATAAAGCCTGTTTTTATAGACAGTGTTAATTGAAAATAAGTCTTAAAGTTATAGATCTAGAAATCAAATTCAATCGTATCAGTATCTCCTCAAAAGTATTAATACTTTATTTTTATTGACGATCTTTGATATGGAACAGAGAATACTAAATAACAGACTAATGCTATCACCGTACCACACTACTCGACGTATTTTTGATCAACAAAAGTATTCTGAGTCATAAATCGTATCACAATAAAGTCAGTAAAACCTTGAATCTCTGTTTCGTGAATATTTGTAGGAAGTAAGAGCGACCCATTCCAATATTCTCCAAAACATTGAACGGAGATCGGTAAACTAAAACAAAATACCGAGAATCAAATGACGCACTCACATTAAAATCGGATAACATAGTTAATTGTTGACGAAATCGGAAAAAACCTTTTAGGTTAAAGGTAATTAATTCATTGAGAGAACTTATTTGAATTGGGTTACGTGTACCTGTGTTGTAGGTGTGTTCACACGTGTTCATTAAAGTATGTAGATCAGTAGATTGAAGGCGATGAGATGCTCAGTGGACAGTGACATCAAATGCCGTGACAAAGGTCATAGGTTACAATCCGACAATGAGCTTGAGCTTTCTGTGAAGGAAAATATCGTGAGGAAACCATAGCACGGTTGTTGAAGTGCCAAGTACCTGAATGGTTGACAACACATTTGCAATAACCCTGGTTTTATCAAAATGTCTATAGGTAACGTTAGTCATTTGGCTCGAGATGTTTTAAAATTTAATTTGATAGATAACTGATCATGGCCAAGGCTTGAAACAACAATAGCCTCAATAAAATATCCAAGTACATACAACGGTAATAATTAAATAAAACGATAATCACTACTGATCATTTACATTGCGTACTCCACACATAATACAATTCACAGGCACTATTAAAAGAGAAATGTATGGAAAAATACTGTTATTGTTTGCACATTACGTTACCAACACGAGAATTAACATGTGAATGGGTAGAAAGCTTTACGCACCGAAGGGGTTTCCCGCGTGCATCGAGCGCCGTCCGCCGTCCGCCGTCCGCCGAGCGCCGAGCGCCGAGCATCGCGCTGGAGGAAGTATCATATACAAGCGACGACTGGTGGAAAAGTCAGTAGTGCGACATCTCGCGACCAGAGCGCGCCGGTGCGCTATATAAAACCTATTTTGTTGTAGGGTTAAAGCGCGCGCGGATCGAGTGACGTTTTGTTCTTTTTTTTATTGTTTTTTTTTTATCACATTAGTGATGAAGGGCCAAGCCAAGAGGTTTATCAGCCACAAAGGCAAGGCGTACGATATGGATATTAAGAAAAAGAGCGTCAGCGATAGCATTGGATTTTTGGATTTGGTAAGTGATTTTCAATAATTATCATTAGTTATGCGATTCGATTTTTTTTAGATCGTGCACAACTAAAATAAATAGGTACTTTTAATTGTTCTACACCAACTATAACTAACTAACGAAACAAAAGGACAAAGGACTTTGAAAAGGACATATTAGGTATTTTAAGATC
This sequence comes from Ochropacha duplaris, assembly GCA_951361185.1. Taxonomy (NCBI): domain Eukaryota; kingdom Metazoa; phylum Arthropoda; class Insecta; order Lepidoptera; family Drepanidae; genus Ochropacha; species Ochropacha duplaris. The sequence continues at coordinate 5,802,927 of OX592719.1, read as the reverse complement.
AACAAACAACATCAATAAAGTGATAGTTTAAAGTTAATTTAAAAAAATGTTATTAAAATTTCTATAACAATTTCAATTATAATTATGTCCAACCTTTAACTAATTAATTATACATCAAATAAAGTAATAATTATAAACTCGTATTTGCACCGAATAATAAATTTATATTTAAACCAAAAAAATGAAGCTTATACATATACTTTATGCAAAAATAAATAATAAAACAAACTAGCGAAGGAAAGAGCAGTTAGTGATGAGTGAAATCATTATTTACAGAACTCGTCGGTCACAGAGTCACAGATCGAAATGTAGGTTTTGCAAACTAGTTTGTGCCTCTTCGTATATTCTATGAACTATCAGAACACTTTAAATAACAAGAGACGAACAGGTTTACTTCTTGAACAGGTTACTACTTTTTTATCAGAATTATTTGAAGCTGAATTTATTTAAAATCGGAAAACTTGGCGAACTTTTAACAAAAAAAAACTTTGAATGCAATATTTAATGCAAAAAAAAATGTTGGTAGTTAGTATTAATTTCATTTTTCAACTCAGAAATCAAAGGTACATAAAATTTCTTATAACAATAAATCACATCACTTACTAGGTAATAAATAACCTAAGTACCAACATTTTATCAAAATATCTGTCATGAATTCAAAGGATTCAAATCAATCGATAAATAGATGAGGCCTTTGTAAAGTTATACTTTTAAAACAAATAGCCATAGGTACCTAGAATCAGATTCCAAATTCAAATTATCACAATGTTGGCTTGATAATACCTTTTTTATTAACAACGGACGGATGTGTTAAAGTTCAACGTTTTTACTAAGCGAGATGTTGATATCTTATTATTATAAATTGTTTATATAATTTGTACATTGCATATAAACATATAAAAGAACCAACGACAAAGTAACAAAAGTTACTAAAATTCCGTAAGAAAATTAAAAAAACAAATAATGAATCCGTTGCGGACTAAAACACTAAATATAAAATAACCAGAAGTACTAAACGTCCAGTGCAGAAGGTAAAGTTGAATGCCCCTAACACCTGAGCCTCGCTTGAGCCTCGGGCGTCGGTCGTGTTGTGCTCGTGTGCTCTCGGTGGAGAAACAGAGAGAGATGCATCTCGCTCGATGTAACTGTAAGTACATAATGTTGAATGATTATTGTTTATTACTCTCTCTCTCTCTTTCTCTCTCTCTCTCTCTCTCTCTCTGGTGACTTTCCTTTATACGAGTGAGGTGAGCGGTGAGAGAGACAATGAATGAGAATTTATAAAGAATTAACTGTAAATTGTGATACAAATATTCGTTACTAGTTTTCCGCCCCGCGGTTTCACCCGCATTCCCGAGGGATCTTATCTTTTCCCGGGATAAAAAGTATGCAATTTGTTATTCCAGGATATGATCCACCTGTGTGCCAAGTCGCGAAAGAGTAACAAACATCTATACATACAAAGTTTCGCGTTTATAAAATTAGTAGGAAGGAGGACAAAAAGTATTATTTTTATAAATATCATCATTTGCATAATAGGGTATTTTACTGTACATGAAAAAAATATATATTATTGAGATAGCTTAGGCAAAAAGTAGTCGGGAAATGTTAGTTTTAGTTCATATACAAAATAGATTTTTAAATTCAATCCAAAGTTTTCAGTATTTTTAATGTTTTTTAACACAGTGAAATAGTAGCCGCCATGTTACATAGCGAGATGACGTACATCCGGCTATGTAAGCAAACTTGAAGCAAGCAAACTAAAACGTGTCCACATTTGTTTACCAAGCCCTCTGACGTCATGATATGACAGCTGATTTCATAGATAATAAACTATGTACTGCTGAGATCAGCGTTTTCGTCAAATTACGCGCGAAAGAAAATGTAAAATTTAAATGCAATTTTATGGCACTTATCGATTGAATAACATTTTTGTGTTTTTTAAGTGGCTTATTAGGACTATGGAATTTCATTGAGACACTTTTCAAAAATGGGTGTAATACCCTAAGTGAAAGAATCCATTAACTAGAACTCGTATAAACTTGACATTGACAGAAAATGGTGGCCATTATTTAAATGGTGGAACCCTGACACAGGAAATGGCTACTAGCTGACCTGTCCGTCCCAACCGTTTCATGTCTATTGTCGTTACGTTTAAAGACTAATCCTAGAATAGAACATTATAATTAAAGTTTATTGTCAAGGACAATGTATTATAGAATGTGGACTCTACCACGATTTCGTAATGTCACAAAATATTTAAAAAAAAAACACCTATCGACGTATAGAAGCGTGTGAGAGTGACCACCGCGTGTCACGTGACAAATCAATTACAAACTAAATCGATTATTTACATCAAAATGATGTTTATTACCTTTGTGATAATTGACATGACAATCATGGCGCGTGCACTCTATCCATAGAGTATAGAGTGCACGCGCCGAACACAAACTAAACTACACAGAAGAATGTTATTATCCAAAAATAGTGTTTTGTTGAGTTCTTTTCAGCTCTTCCCAGTCGAAGGCTGACATCAAAGATTTGGGACATAAGTAGATGAAAGAGAGGGAAGTAACATTCTGTGAATCGCTAGAGTCGCTAGACAATCAAATGTAGTGCACGTTAGTAGAGACAAGGAGGAATTCAAGTCTTAATCTTAACATTTTAACTGGAAGGTTTGGGAAATTCTGAAAAAGAATGGATACCTAAATTTTTTTTTAAACTCTGAAATAAGGTAGGATAAAATAAACTTTGTGTTTCTCCTTTATTGTAAGATTTATAAGCGATCGCATACATAACTTTTGCTTTTCAGTCTTTGAGAAATACTATCAAAAACAGCACATTATTAGTGAGAATAAAGAGTCAACACTTGAGAACAACGGCTGCATCGTTGATATACCACGGATTCAAAAAAACAAAACAAAAACTACGTACGTATTACGCAACAAAATAAATAATGATGTGAATACATGACATGACCCATCCTTTTGTGTTCACTATGAGTCTACTTAATATAATTATATAAAAAAGAAACCGTTTCTTACGGCTCACTCTTAATTGTATAATTTAGTTTATTTATAATTAGTTTAAAGTGTAACAAATGATCGAGCACCACACAATAGAACCACACAATAGAACGGTGAAAGGTAACGCTTAAAATAAATACAAAGCAAGTACACACACTCGTAGTCATGAAACGACCCAACAAACAGTTGACATCTCAAATTGATATAATCTCATTGTTTCTTTTTTTTAATAATACATTTTATTGCGATTTCCGCCTTTGTAATGCGGGCCCAATCACTTCCGCGGAAGTGTCATTAACTATATCCGTGTAATTTTTTTAAAGTTTTGGCTTGGTATCTATCTCTTTAAGCCATTTCTTCAGTTTCAATATTGTTCTTTTATGTTATAGTCATTCTATCACAGTAAATTCTATTCCTCGCGTCCTACTCTAGTCCTTCTTGCCAAATTGCATGGTTCTATGTCAACGGGTAGTCCCTATAGGTTTTTGATACCCTTGTGAGAGTCAAAAATACCTACCACATAAACGGAACATAAGCGGCCGTATCTTTTGATTGCTTTGACTTAGAAGTTTGATTTTTTCACTGCTCCTAGGGTTTGTAGACTTGAGTATTTGATATTAATGTCAACATGATACTTCCACGCGTTCCTGAGAAAAAGTGTCTTGACTTGACAAACGGACAACAAAGTGCTCCCATGAGGGTTCCATTCCTTTTGTGGCACGGCACCCTAAAATATCGTTGTAATTAGTTTGTTTTATGTTTGTAATTAGTTTATGTGTGGTTTGTTGTGTGGTAAGGTAAGGTAAGGTAAGGTAAGGTAAGGTAAGGTAAGGTAAGGTAAGGTAAGTGAGTGAACACAATATAATAGTGACTTCAGTAGGTATGCTGCATTACAAGCAGCTGTTAGTTTTTCATTAGATTGTAAAATGTGTAATCATTAGTAATGAATGTAATGCTAGGTGCGGGCGCATGATTGAGGTTTTCCCAGACATTAACTATTTCGCTTTTCCTTATCCATTACCAACTATCTCATTATAATTGCCTAATATAAGAAAAAAAAGTTTATAGGTAAATTATAACAGCAGTGGCAGTGACATCGGATACCGCGGCGAATGTCGTGGGTTCGAATCCTACAATGAGCTTGAGCTTTCTGTGAAGGATAACATCGTGAGGAAACCACAGCACGGTGGTAGATGGCTACTACACTCAAGTTGAACATCTGTCGCCAAGCATCTGTTGGTGTGTTCCGGCAGTTGCACTTGAGAGTCTGTCCTTTAAGTCATTGTAATAAGGTGTACAACACATTTTCAATTCCCCTGCTATTGTTATAGATAGGTGATGGTATTCACTTACCATCAGGTGATCCGCATGCTTGGTTGACATGAATTAAAGTTTTAAATTAATTTGACAACTTGGTATAAAACTCAGCTCGTTATGGTAGGGGAGGCAATGATGCTAAATTTGTAGTTACTCGAGCGTCTTTGGGACCTACTGGAATTTGAAGATTAGGTGGAATAAAGAAAAAAAGGTTATTTGATATTTTCCCCTTCAGCGGTGGGGGGAGCGTCTACAGGGTTTCAAAAATGTAAAAAAAAAGTCACCAAGAAATACTCGAGCGCGTCAGATATTAATAGGGTAGTCGCGCCACGTCTGTCTGATAACGGAAACATAATAATCTGCCGTTTTGCGTGGTGGGGGTGGCCCCAAAAATCGTGACCTTGATTTACTCGAGCGCGTCAGATTTTTATACAGGCGGTTCTTCTTGATGGCCTTGTTGTACTGACCCATAATCTGACAATTATGTTGAGGGATTTCCTTAATCTGACGGTTAGAAAAAAATATATATATAAAACATCGAAATCTCGAAAATGGTTCAAGATATCGAAAAAATGTTTGTACAAACGTTGTAGAGAATTTAATCTTCTACAATATTTATTATGAATACACATACCAAAAAACCCATAGGAAACAAGATATTTGCAATAAATGATTTTTTGACCTTTGACCTTGAAAAATCAGTAGTCGCGGGCACCCTAAGATAAGTAGCTTTTGAGTAAAGTTTTAGGGTGTCAAAATAAAGGTTTATACAAGTTAATAGCTGACTATCTCTCATTCTGAGGTGAAACTCATAATATTCCTGGACTATACACTTAATAATGATTTTAGCTACTTCGGCTTGTGCAAATCGGCAGATTAAGATATTTCCGTGATTCGTGACTCATTTCCTTCAAAATAAAAATAAAACTAATCGCGCTCGAGAAAATCCAGGTGACGTTTTTTTTTGCAACTTTGCGAGTCTCCAATTTTCTTTCGTCACGCCCAAATTGTCAGATTATTGAAATGTACACTATTTTGCATGTAACTAACTTACCTTAGCTTAATCTGACGCGCTCGAGTATTTCAAACCATCGATTTTTTTTTACTAATCTGACGGGCTACCCTAGACGTTCGACACTATATAGAGGGCTCAGATTTGGTGAGAGTACTTCACAAGGTGCAAGGTTGCCCCCCTTATGTTAATCTGCCGCGCTCGAGTAAATCCCGAAATCCCCTATTCGCCTCCCCTACCATTATGTAGACCCTGGAGTTAGAATATGCTCATAGTAGAAGGTAGAAGCACAGTATAAAGATATAAGAAGTGAACTGTAATACCGTGACGTTTTAACGTCATTGTCTAAAAAACCTAATATATAATTTTACACCAGATGAATAAATAGTCGCGCCCCCAATTCTTAATCTATGTTTTACACTTTAGAACAAGTTTTATTTAACCTTCCCAAATTGAAGATAATCGTTAAACAATACACCTTCTAGCAAATAGAGTTAATGAAGTAGATATTATTGTACTAGACACTGGTGTGTCACATATTATATTAGGTGAAGTGTATGTGTACCAAGGATATCAGCGTTTTGGTAAACAAATAGAGCTTTTAGCCGACGGGCATGGGTTTGAGCCTCGATTTTAGGTTGAGAAAGAAAACTGGAGAGCTTTACTATTCTGATTATATTAACCACACACTATTATGAAACAAATAATTAACATCAAAGGGTCACTACAATATTATAAGTCTTAGTTCAATTATGTATCAAGAATGGCCGGCGGTGTAAACTAACAACTCGCTTGGAGACGCGTCGCGGTACACTCTCAACAGAACTACTAATGGCGGCGTCTCTTGTCGAGGTTCTTTCCGGTTGGGCCGGTGTACCAACCTTACCACAATAACAACTGCAGGGTTTGCTTGCTACAAGCTATAGATGTTCCAAATTCAATATAAAATAAAATAAAGAGGATTAAAAACTCATTACTGCCCGCTTAAAGTTTCTTATAGAAAACACCACCTTTGGGTACACTTAAAGGCGAACCAAGTCGTCCTTTTCGAATAGATGGGATGAAAAGTATAATGCTATGCAATAGCTTTACCGTGGCAGTCCCCGAGTGCCACAGTGTTTGACTACAATCTCACTATGGTAAGTGATGATGTGGCCGAAGGTGGTAAGCACACAAAGCAGGATCAGAAGCCAGGATCTCAAGTGCAGTTGTCGGAACACACCGATAGGTGCTTGGCGACAGACTTTCCAACTTAGGCCGGTTATAGATCGACTTACATATCAACAAATACATTGTGTTTGAGCAAATAACGCAATTGAATTCATCTTAGTGTTTTTCTATCATTAAGACAGCACGGCACGGCGGCGTCCATTTTAATAAATACTAAAATCTCTATCAAATGACTAGCAAGAGTAAACACCCTGTGACCTCTCCCTCCTCTCCCTCCCGGACTCCCGCTCTCTGAACACAACGGATCCCAAAACAAGGAAAACTAGACCATTGACACGACCATTGACGGACTTGGGGATCAATCCACAGCCGGCACCTCACTATATGTTCACTCCGTATTTGTCCTATTTAGTAAATAAATATGGCGTACTGGTAACCAGAGACAATTGATAGTGTTGGGACATTATTGAATGAACGACTGAACAAATTATATAGCCAGCCAGATAGGTTGTAACTGAATGATTTCATAATGTAAGAGTTGTTTACCAAATAGGACAAGTATGGATGAACTGAATATATGAACTAACGGTAGAGTAGAGGCGAGATGGAAGCTTACAACACTTGCCAAAAACAAGTTTTGTTTCTCAAAGTCAAATGTATAATGTTTTAAGAACTCATCGAAGTTAAGTCGTTTTCTCATTGTAGCCGCTGGAAGGGCTTATGAAGGTCGAATTAATTGAAGTTACCGGCTTTGAAGTGAGCTGGACTGAGTGCCAGACTCAGTAAGGAAGGCGATATCATACTAATATTATGAATGTGAAAGTTTTTATGTTTAGATCCTATTTGGATGTTTGTTACTCAATCACGCAATAACGGGTGAATGGATTTTGATGAAACTTGGCATACAGGTAGATCATATCCTGGAATAAAGTATGGAATACTTTTTATCCCGGGAAAAGATAAAGATCCCTCGAAAACGCGCTCGAAAAACTAGTATAAAATAAGGAACAAAATTCACTAAAAATCAATATAGTTAGGTAGTCCAAAAATATTATCCGAGGTATCTTATATTTTCCTAGGATAAAAAGTATCCTATGTTTTATTCCAGGATATGGACTATCTTGTGTGCCAAGTTTCATTAAAATTATTTCAGTAGATTTGCTCTTCACAAATATCCAAACATACTTTCACATTAATAATATTAGTAGAGTATGTAAATGTTAATAACAATAACAATAATAATTATATTGAATAGTTTAGTGTATAGAAAGAAACCATCAGCCATCAGTCCGTCCAGTGTCCAGTGTCCAGTCCACAATAAAAATTAATAAATATTTAGACGCACGTATATTTTGTACATAATTACAAAAGCCACAGTACATTTAATATTTAACTAGTAACACTAACACTCTACACATTATATCAATTCAAACTAAGTATGTAGTGTTCTAGATTTTTTCTCCAATCTAGGCTTTGTGTGCTTATTACCACCTTCGGCCACATCATCACTTACCATGGTGAGATTGTGGTCAATCACAAGCCTATCCAGAATATAAAAAAAAGAATTTATTTTTAATCGTTTAATTAATCGTTGTTTTTTTTTTATATTTACAATAAGCGATGGTAGCTCAGTACTCAGTCAGTGGTTGCTGTAACGAAAGATCGATGTAAAAAATAATAGTTTTATTTTAGGGCTTACTCTTGAGGTGGTCCCATTGTCACCAAGTCAGGATCTGATCTGAAATCGAAGGATATCATCAGTTTTTTTATTGACAGAGCGTCTCCGTTTCAGTTTGGGCAAAAATGCTTTCGTAGGTATGTCTGTTTAACTGTCCGTCTGTCCGTCTGTCCGGCTATACTATATTCTCTCGTGCTATTGTGTAAGCAGTATGGCTTTTTTAAATGTTGAATAGTGTCCAGAAATGACACAAAACTATCGCGATGTCTACAGCTCATAGAGCCATTTTTTCAGTTACAGCCTCTTGTACAATCCTACTGCACAGCCTACTTACTGTAAGACCAGGAATTTAATGAGCATTTTCTCACGAATAGCACAGTAAATATATAGGCTAAAACAGTATGGAAACTAGAAACAATACGTTCGAAACGGCGCATCCAAGAGATCCTAAACACGCGTTATAAGATCCCTATTTAATATGCGCATTTTTAAAAAATAAAAAAGAATGATTTTACTTAACTTACGGGAACAACCGCAGCGAGTCCCCAGCCCCAACTTCAATAGAGCGTAGAATATATATTTTTTTTTATACCACAAGTGACAACGAAGCTGACGGGTCACCTGATGGTAAGTGAAACGTTAGTTTAGATTGGGTCTAGATTACAAAGTGTTAGCATAAATAATAACAATGGTTCTACTGACTCTGTTATATACTATACTGTAGGCACTCAATGAACCGGTTCCACCGGTCTCCACTCTCGGTCCATGACCGTGCTGTGACCGTGCTGTGACCGTACATCGCAGTAGCAGGAAGGCAGAGCGAGACATACATCATATTCGCATTTATTCGTGACGTGGCTCTCTTTTATTTACAATAAATACTACATTATTAAAAATCGATTCTGAATATTTCTTTACTGAATATATTTTCATCAAATCAGTTCAATTATGATGATGTCTATCAAGAAAAAAATACTAGAAAATAGCATGATTTTTAATGACCAATTTAACGACAAAGATTAGGATATTCTAATGGTGTATATTGTGTGACGTCACAAGTATGTATTTAATACAAAACTACATAAAAACTAGAGTGTTGACATTTAACAAAAAGAAGGTGATTTGATAATATTAATGAGATCTGCTCTTTTTTGTTAGATTAGTAATTAAAATTCATAATAAAGGTTCGTGTTTGTTATTTTCTAGTATTTTTATATGTTTCTTTACACTTGTTAGAGTTACATATTTTTTCTTGAATATAATCTAGACAACTTAAATGATAGTGACGTCGGATACCGATGGTCGTGGGTTCGAACCCTACAATGAGCTTTTGCTTTCGGTGAAGGAAAACATGGTGAGGAAACCACAGCACGGTGATAGGGTACTTTGTAGTACTCGACTGGCTGGCTACCACCCTCAAGTAGAACTGTCGACAAGCACCTGTTGTTGTGTTCCGGCACCCGGCAGTCGCACTTGAGAGCCAGTTGCTAGCTGTTTGGAACACATTGGAAATCCCCCTGGTATTGCTCATGTCTATATTACCATCAGGTGACCCGCTTGCCTCGTTATCACTTGTGGTATAAAAACAACTCTAAATCATTACAGCTTATTTATGATTCCTATACCAGGGATTTTATATATTTTCTTGTTATTTGATCATGAGTTTCATTAATAAATTTCATTATTTGTTATCATTTCTTGATACTCAATCACGCAAAAACTACTTAATGGATTTTGATGAAACTTCGCACACAAGTAGATCATATCCTAGAATAACACATAGGATACTTTTTGTCCCGGGAAAAGATAAGATCCCTCGGGAGCGCGGGTGAAACCGCGGGGCGGAAAACTGTAATTTAGCTTCGACATAAAATGGCTTTCGCGTCGGCCTTCAAGAACAGCTCCATATTCGGTTTGGACAATAAGTGATAGCAGATAACAACTACAGAATAATATCCATTAAATCATTTATAATTATTGTATAATTGAGAGAAAGCTTCCTCCGAGAGACAAAGAGTCGCCCTGACTGTCGACATTCAAAATAACAACAAAAGAAGTTCCTCCTTTATTAAATCACATATTTCCACGTCGTCATGGCAACGTCAATTGCAACACGCTATGGTTTTTTGTTGTCATTTCAGTTTGTCAAGATTTTAATTCAAAAGTAACGGATAAAAAAATGATCATTCCATAGATATTACCTCGAGTAGGAACTGAAAAAAAAGTATAGACGTCACAAAGGAAGGTGGCCGAAAATAACGTGACGAATTTAAAAAATATTAGATAAAAATCGTGTTTATAATAATATGTAAGTTAATAAGAACTTGTAAAATACAGGAAGCATTAAAAACACAAATAAAAAATATAACATTTAACCGACTCGCGTGAAATTTTTCCAAAATGAGAACTCGTTTTAAACTAACCACAAAGGAGGTCGGGAATTCCAGCCGTTAAATAATTATTTTATCTTTATTTTACTTAGAATAATACTTAACTCACATAAAGGTGCTGTCACACTTGAGCTGCCGCAATCCTTTCATTATATGAAACGAATCATCAGTCTGCATCATCAATATCAATAAATAACAAAAAGACACGGAAAATAAATAAGCTGAAGTGAAAGTATTCAATTCGAACAACTTTTACATTAAACTCAAAACGTCATTTATTCAGTTTAGTCCCTGGTAAGGCACTTATGAACGTTACAATTGACTCTACCACCGATTCAATATACACTTCAACTGAGAAGACTCCGGCAAGAAACTCAGCAAGGCCATTTTTTTTCAGTTTCTATTCTAGTTACCTCACATAGGATCCTATTGTAGAAACGAATAACATTGAATTTCTACCTCTAAGGGATTGTAAAAAGGTCGACAACACTCCCTGTCACTTACCATCAGGTGACGCGCCTGCCGCCTGCCTGTCACACCCCCTTTCTGATTAAAGAAAATCACATATGATGTGTAACATCCGACATCTCACCTTGGTACATTCCATACATGTTCTAACCTCTCCCATAATGTGTTGGTACCATCTGACAGACAACTCTACCACCACAAGCGATCATTGGACAATAGACGAGTTTTGAGTTTGAGGCTGTATGGGCTAAAACCCTTTGCCTGCACTACAATGGAGGAAATAAAATTGGGCGTTTTTCAATTAGCCGGCACGGCACCGGCACCGGCACAGGCGCCGGTGGGAATGTATGACACCGGGCCGTCACCGGTGCCGGTGAGTGGAAAAACGAACCATATATTTCAATACAGTTATGCTTCCCCGGCTAATGCCGTGCCGGCTAATGGAAAAACGCCCAATCTGTCAAACCGGTTTCGTCATTTCTGTCCCTTTTCACGTACCAATGTGTGAATACCTTTATGAAGTGACTCAAGTCAGTCTGTCCGAGTGTCCGTCCTTCGTCCGACCGTCCGACGATCGACATGCGGAAACACCGGACAGTGCATTGATCATTGATATTCTTTGAACTTGGAACACTCATAATCCCGTTGAAACATAATTGTATGAATCCATCTTATTAATAATGCAATCAATAACTGTATTGAATCTCAGATCGTCAATAATTACTCTCATTAAACAATAGTTCCGTGTTTCTATTACATTTTTCCCTAAATGTCAGCCTTTCTATGCAAATGGCGGCTAATTGTGGCTTTCCGCAGTCTGTGCTCATCAAATGAGCTTTGTTCTAGTTTAATTTGTGTCATAATTTCCTTTGTTTGTTGATGTGTAACATCTTTCCTCTCGCTGTCCTGCAACCTGTGGGAGTGATGTAGTGAAAAGGGACGGAAATGTGTGATAGGAAGCCGGATCGTCAGTTAGTGATGGAAGTGTGTCATTTTATTTCCTCTATTGTAGTATGTATAGTGCAGGCAAAGGGTTCTGGCCCATACAGCCTCAAATTCATTTATTGACCAATGAGCGCGCTCGTTGGGAGGCTGGCTGTCAGTGAGTTAGTACTAAAACACAACACTAACAACTAATACTAAATGACGTCACACGTTACAGTGCTCACTGTTCGCACTCCCAGTGCATATCGGAACATAACACAATACAATTTTAATGAGATATCATTATAAAACGATTTCGTATACATCATGTAGCCTAACTTTAGTACATAATAATCATTATGTAATATCGATATCTAATAAAGTCCAATGAGCCAAAATATAATACTAAAACATACCTAATATCACATTACGCTATTAGACTGTGAAATGGACGCGGACGGTGCAAAATATGATGACAGCATTCTGTAAATTGTACCACCAAAACATTGTCATGTAAAATGTTGCCAAGACGAGACCATTATAGTATCGCACTGCCAAAAAGTAATGCAGACCTCATGTAGAGCCAAGCTTCTAGCTCTACAAGCCGTAACTTCACGAACTCTACACCTTAGTCCAAATATATGGCTCCATTTCGTTACTACAAGAACTATTGTATAACATAAAAGTATTGAACAGTTATTGCCAGACGTCCGGATAAAGCCGGACATAGTTAGGCTTTTTGATTGCGTGTCCGGCCAAAATAAACGGTGACCGGCTTTTGTTAGGCTTTTTAAGTTTCGCAAACAGGCGAGTCGACTATCGGTTACATTAAAATGTTAATCTGTTGACTCGCGACATTAACCTGTCAAACAATTCGTCAACTCGCGCGCAGTTTTCAAAAATTCAAAATTTGCGCGCAATTTTCAAGTAAATGTCATTGTCCCGATTGTCCCATTCGAGAACCAAGTGGTGCGGACTTTGAAACCCCTAATGTCCCAAGAAAGACCTGACAGTTTAATAAGATTTATGGTAATAATCTACAAAGCTTGATTTTACATAAAAAAAATTGTCGTACCTAATTAATATAGGTACTGAAACACAAAATCCTCTATAATTTTACGCAAATGTCCGGTCTGTCCGGCTATTAGGTTTGACCTGGCAACCCTAGTTATAGTTAATGATACCTATTTAGAGTTTGGGTTTAGCACAGAGCATACGTCACGACTTCTGAGCTATTATCGCCTTTATGATTGATTGGTAAAGAATGTCTGTCAGGTAGTTTCCTGAGCCTCTGTCAGGTAGTGTTCCTGAGCTGACAGGAAAGTGAGGTGAGATAAATACAGACGCGATTGAAAAACCCTAATTACAATAATGGTCCAAATTAAAAGTAAAGTTGGTTTTTAATTAGCCGAAGTGATTTGTCAGTTGTCGTAATAATCCGTTCACTAGTTTTAGAGTTTATCGCGAACATACAAACAGACAAACGACCAGTATTAATTAATTTAGTTGTCTGTTATTCCTCACGAACGGACCGCGACATTTTGAGCGTGACCGCTATATGATTGACGTTTTGATTGTTTAATATCATCATTATTTCTTTATTCATATTTATAATAATAATTTAATAAATTACCTACATGCAAGTGTTACTGAGAAATGCAATCAAATAGATTAATTTTCAAACGATTATTATTAGTTAATCAGTAAGTATCTAATGACTTCGTTTTTACCTTTTATTCAGAAATATTTCAAAGTCGTTTTGGTGTTGCCATCTTAGTAAATATACAAAGACAGTTATTTTCTTTCAATTTAACGTAAATAAATATTAATTATTTACTATATTTTACACAATATTTTTCTCTTTAAATAAAAATAAGGTGTTTTTTATAGTTCTAGTGAGAAATGCAAAAAATATAACTATTTTTGTGCTAAATTAATAGCTTAGGTGTCCTGTTTCAAGAAAAAATAATCTATTCTACATCTAACTTGAGCAAAACATCGATCATATAGTTCACGTAAATTCATTAATGTCAACGCTTACACTGACACCTGTCAATGTCAAAGTAAGCATAGACAAATAATTATAGTGTACAGTTATTAATTCATTATACTTAGTACTAGATAGGTTTGCGTCAAAACGATTTAATGATTGAGCGGGAAATACGTAGAAGGAAAACTATTGAACACGTGTTTAATATTTTATAACTTTATACATATTAATATAATATATCGATACTTACATATTTTATTACAACAATTTAACTAAATGTGACCATAACTCAATCATGTGTTTAAATATTATAATTTGCGTACCGGTTGGCGTGTTACATATTTGGTCGTCTCAGGTTTGATTCCCACCCAAGACAGATTTCTGTTTTTTTTTATATTGAAAATAGGCTTGCGACTATCGCTTGATTTTAGGTGACGATGCGGTCTACGATGGCACACGCTTACCTATTCACTCGAGACTTGAAGACTCCCAGTCCCAGGTTTTAATTATCGGGCAACACAGACTCAGGCAAGGAGTTCTTCGGTAGTAGAATTCCTTTTTTGTTCTGAATGTTGCACTTGACAGTTGCCTTGGGCACTAGTTAAAAGGTCAGTAACCCTATCAAATAACCATAAATATAAATAAGACGCAATTTGTAAAATAACAATATTACGTACACGTATGAATCACAGATTGTCAATAATTATAGTAGTTATAGTAATAACGGGGCCAGATAATAAATGTATTATTTAATGGTAACATTAGCATACACGTTTATCCGTCAATACTAATATTTTCCTGTTCGAGCAGACTGGGGCGGGGGTCGAGTCGAGTCACCTACCATATACCACTGGCTTTACGTAAACATTAACCTTTTCAATGAATCGAGGAAATAATTAATAATAATCTATATACGTAATAGTACGTATGATTTTCCGAAAAAGTCGTGAAAAGAGTTACGAGTATGGCAACACATTTTATTTCAGTTTATAATCTGAATATAGACTTTTTGCCGGGACTTGCGAAATGACGTTGCGTTTTATTTTTATTCTCAATTCATTTTATGATATGGGTGTCGTTTTGTCTATCAATATAAGTGCACAAGTGTAGTGAAATTAAATGAATTAATACCTACGTATATGTATGTATAGTAACTTTTCATGTTGTCTCGATTTTTTTTCTTGAAATTTTTAAATGGATGATTGGCCATGGTTATCTTACTTGTAATACCTGGTGTCATTAGTGATCATTCTTCCTAAATATTCTTCCTAAATAGGTACCTAATTATACTTTAATCAGTTTACCTGTTCTAATATTAAATTATTAATTTTGATTTATTAAATATATTCATCTACAAGTGTCATAATAAATAAAATATCCACATAACCAGTATTTCTGGTACCTATGCCACAGAGGCCTTAGTGTTTAGTTAACATATAAATACGAATTTAGATACATGTCTGCTGCTTTGTTTTCACAAACGGCTGAATAGTTTTTGAAAATAGTTGTGGCTGCCACACGCTTCATACTTGTGAATAGGTGCTGCTTGTGGGGGCTGGTCTGTGCGAGTTTTTTGTTTATTTAGTAATTTTGATTATTATTTTTGCCGCCATAACACGCATATATTATCAGTGAGACTAGATAAATAAATAATTATTGAATGTAATAGGTGTAAGTTGTTTACGAAAAGAGTAGCTGAGTTTATTACAGCAAAAGCAACCTTTCGAACCTTGCGTTAGAGTCTCGGTCATAGATCATCGCGTCCATGAGCTGTCATTAATCTAAGACCATCGATATTATTCAATAAAACTCAAAATACACCAATTCAATAAAAATAAAACGAAACCGCTACGTCACTTCGCAAGTTCCCGCCAAAAGTCTAGTAATATCTGTCAAACTTTAGTCACACACAGTTCACGAAACGAAAAAATAAATGCATAACGAATAGGTATAATGTTTTTGCGTGAAATGGTTAAATATTCGATTAGGTTCGGTCGCGGTCGTAGCGGCCGCCGGCCAGTCGTGCGTGCTCCCTCTAACTTACTGTATTTCCTACTTGTCACTCTCTCTCTCTGTCAAATATTAGGACCTTTTATGTCACCTTGGAGTTACAATAATCAAATCAGCTTCTATTTTTTTTAAATGTCAAATCGATGATTTTTATGAAGTTTTGTATTCTTGTGACGTCATACAATATACACCATCAAATAATATCCTCGGACATTTGTTCACACACGGCTATCTGATCCCAAACTAAGCAGAGCTTGTAATATGGAAACCAGATACACTGATATACTACATATACTACAGTTTTCTTTGTAAATACATACTTAAATAGATAATTACACCCAGAGTCAGGACAAACAGACATGTTCATGCACACAAATGTATGTCCTGGATGGGAATCGAACCCACGACCTGCGGCGTGATAGGTAGTATGTTATTAATGTTAGATATTTTGTTCTTGTATATAGACATCATCATTATTAATTAAATTGTTTTAGTTTTCTTTATTTGAAATGTTTTTTTTTAAATTACATTTAGTTATGCGTTCATAAGCTTGTGTTTGACCACAATCTCACCATGGTAAGTGATGATGCAGCCGAAGGTGGTAAGCATACAAAACCTAAGGAAACTGGCTCTCAAGTGCCAGGCGACAGATTTTAAACCAGCCAGTCAAGTACTACAAGGTACCCTACCAGTACCACCGTGCTGTGGTTTCCTCACGATGTTTTCCTTCACCGAAAGCTCATTGTAGGATTGGAACCCACGACCTTCACCGCGGTATTCGACGTCACTTACCACTGGGCTACCATCGCCTTAAAGTTAGACAGTAGTAGATATTCGAGTATCGAAGTAATGAATAGATCCCACAGCCTCGGCTAGATCTCCGACCACCTCGGCTCGGCTCGGCTGAGGTCGGACACTACCGAGAATCGTTTCCAAACAATGGATGACATTTGCAAAATTCCTCGGAAATTGACTTCATCTAGCTTTAATGACTACGGAGTGACGTCACTGGGCAACAGATGTTTCTATCCTGAACAAAGAATACTTACTATGCAATCAAGTGATACGTTTACTACGTGATTTGGTTTCAACATTAAAATACCTATCATTTTTTGACAGAAAATAGCAGAGAACTCCTTCGCAAGCTTAATTTCTACTAATATCATTTAGTTCTTTGGATGGATTGTCACAAATGATATGATAACACAAGAGAACTTGAGTTATTTGTGAATGTAGATGAAACCGCGCGCACAAGTTAGTTAATATAGATACATAGTTCCATGTAAAAAGACGCGACCCACTCTTCTTCCTAATCCCTTATTGATTAGTGGAAGTGTTGATCGTTTCGCTAGTGTTGTGTGTTGTATGTAGGGCTGGGCTGTCTATATGTATCGATAATGTAAAGAATGAAACCTGACTGAATGACTTTCAACATTTAAATTAAAACTACACATTACTTAGAGTTCCAAATTACGAAGTAGAAACTCAATTAGCAAATAAAATCGGCTTTATCTCCGAAATGGCTGGACCGATTTTTACGTAACTTACACTGGTAGATAGCTGATATTATAAAGAGTAACTAGGGCTACTATTATTTTTGAAAATAATTAGGGTTAATCCATGAAATTGCGAACAAAATCCAATCACCATCGTCATGGCTTAAAGGTCTAGATACCAAGCCAAAAACCTTTAAAAAAAACACCATCGTCCTTCCTTCGACATCAAACCACAAACCTAACCTCAAAGTAATGAATGAGACAAAAGGAGAGTTCACACGCGCGACACTCACCCACCGCTACCTCGTGTCATGTCACCACAATGTCACGCCGCGCGCCGCGACAGTGACACGTCGCGTGACAATAGATCATTCCCACAGCCCTGACACGCGACTTGATTGTCTCTCTCTATAGTCTATGGCACCGCGAGCGGTATTCGCGGTCACCAACCAAACAACTGTCAGATTCAAAAATGGATTAAAAAGTCTTACAGAAACGGTTAACTACTGTTAAAACTATTGGTGTATGCGGTTACTAGAATTTAAAAAAAATATATTGTTCGGTCGGGAATCAGAACCTCCTCCATTTGTGAAGTCGGTTAAACATTTGAAAGATTCCGAAAGATTTGTATGTATGTACGTAACGAATAAACTCAGAAGCTACTGGACCGATTTCAAAAATTCTTTCATCATCTCAATGCTACGTTATTCCAGATTAAAATAGGCTATATTTTTGTCCCGGGATAAGATAAGATCCGAAGGGAACGCGGGTGAAACTGCAGGTAACTGAGGACAGGTAGTTTATAATAATAGGCCATATATATTTTACAAGAAATATGAATCAAAAAACGGTTTATAAACCTTTTTCAAGATTGAAACTGATTGTGTGCTTGGAAACTGATTAATTTAACGAAACACATTTTTGCATGGACCACAGAACAAATATAAAAGGTAGAAGCAGCGTGGGTATTTAACAATAGTCTCCAATGAAGTGAAGCAACGTGCCCCAAGTTGTGTGCGTGACAACCACGTACGTTATCACAAGTCACTCGCATCGCACACAAACGAGATCGGCTTCCTTTTTTTAAATTCGGCTTCCTTTACTGTGCTCCACTTTAACCCATTTACGCCCGCTGTCCCCATTTGGGGCCATTTGTTTAAGTACCCACATTTTTAAACATATTTTAGCTATCTTTTGTTAGCTGGCGGATTTGTAGTGCCAAAGAGTGTGGCTTTGTAAAACAAATCATAGTTCTGTGATTTGTTGGATTGAGTGTATAAAATAAGTGATTTTATTCACTCAATTAACCAGATAAGTTTCTGACCAAAGGTAAGTCCTATTTTTTTTATATTTACAATGTTATTTATCATTATTTTTGTATTTTTCACTGGGCTATAGTTTTTACTAGTAAAATATGCTATTATGTCAAGTATTTTCCAAGATATTACTTTCTGGTGAGATATTTTAGTATGGTGTCCCCGAATGGGGCCAATGGGCTGATTGCTAACATTTTTTGTTTTTGATTTGCAGGTTTAGTTTCGGCGTAAACAATGGATAAGCGATCGTTTGATGTTGCAAATGACTATAGAGGACTCGAGGAAGCTCTCGATAACATTTTGAATGAAGAGGATAATCCAGATGTTAGTTACGACATACTTAGAGGCCATTTTTCCAGACCCAAGTGTTCTCACGGATGAAGAAGAAGGCGATGAAGATGATGTCCAACAAAACATTCTTCAGCGTGATATCCCACGAATATCTATCGGTAGAGGATTCAATGGTGAAATATTTTGGACGTCACCCAGCCAAGCAGTTCATAAGAGCACACAACAGGCAAGCCCGTACGATTTGGGTACAAAAACTGTGTGATTGCAAGTGCTGATGGTTATTGTTATGGTTTCGATGTATACTGTGGTAAATCAGCAGGGGGACTCAGTAATGAGCCTTTGGGATCAAAAGTGGCCTGTTGGAAAAAGTAAATGCCATTCTGCATGAGCATATCGTGTATTTCGACAACTTTTTTACCTGTCACGCATCATTGCTGCGAGATCTGCGTGAAGCTGGTTATCGTGCAACTGGCACTGTGAGGGAACATAAATACCCACTAATGTCTGTCAGGGACATGAAAAAGAAGAACCGAGCAGAATTTGACCACAGATTTGAATATAGCCAATCAAATTTTGGCTGGACAACAGTGTTTGTACCATGGGTACAAACTACGACCTTGTTTACCCTCTTGGTAAGGTAAAAAGATGGAGCTCTGCAGAAGGAAGGAAGGTAGATGTGGACATCCCATTTGTCTTCCAGAACTACAACAAAGGCATGGGCTACAACAAAGGCATGGGCAAAGGTAATCAAGCTGACCGCTTCTGCAGTATACAGAACAGCTATACGAGGCAAAAAATGGTGGTGGGTTCTGTTTACCTACATGCCGGATTTGGCTGTAGCTAATGCTAGGCGTCTGCACATCCTGGCCGCTGAAGACCAGCTCCAGTTTCGCCAAAGTATCGCCCGATTTTATTTGAGGAGTGTAGGCAATGAAAGACCCGATGGAAGGCGGCGTAAACCTTCTTCAGTGGTGCCAAGTATGAGTTTAGATGGTGTTGGACACTTCCCCCAGAAACTGCCAAGCCAGCTACAATGCCACGAATGCCACATGATATCACGTTGGCAATGTAAAAAATGTATCAAAACATTGTGCATCGAAAAAGGATGTTTTGGAAAATACCATACATAAGCCCATTGGCCCCATTTGAGGACGGTGTTTTTTTGAATACATAATAAAGGTTTTTTTTTCTTTTTTCTTTATAAAATATCTTACTGGCCTCCAATCGTTACGTTAATAAAGTTTTTTTCAGAATTTTGCTTCTAATTTGTATTTGGGTCCAAATGGGTTAATTGCGCGGAGCTCTGTCTATCTTTTTTATTTCGTCTGAGTTTGATTTTCAGAAAATGAGTATTTATGATTTTCGAAGGGCAACCATTTTCAGCTAAAATAAATGTTATGACGAGGTGTAATGATCTTTAAAAACCAACATAAAGAAGTACAACTAAAAAAAAAAACATAAAATTCAGCCTCGCAAACACGAAAAGATAAAGTATACGCTGCACGCTGCACGCTGGGAATAAACAGCATCGCACGCCAACAATGATGTTATTAGTAAAAAGGTAGATAGGTCACACAACATATTAGCTTAAAAAATGGCCGAGAAATGTAACTGTAATGCACACATAAATAACTTAAACTGTGACACGAGAATTTTATATATATTATATTAGATTGAGTATATAATATAAGATAACAGGAATAGACTACCAGTACAACTAGGAAAACTAATTACAATTACAACGAAAGGCGATGATAGCTCAGTGGTAAGTGACGTCGAATACCGCGGCGATGGCCGTGGGTTCCAATCCTACAATGAACTTGAGCTGAGGTGAAGGAAAACATCGTGAGGAAACCATAGCACGGTGGTAGGGTACTTTGTAGTACCCGACTGGCTAGCTACCACCCTCAAGTTGAAAATTTAAAAAAAAAACACTAAAAGTGTCGTAAGAATTTTTTCCGTCTAGCCCCCTTTCACAACGCGCGATAAGGAACTTCGTTCCAAAAAAAAAACAACAGATATAACATATGTACACATTGTAGTTGTTATATCTGCGTAAAATAATGCGTAAAACATTAAGAGTAATAAACTTGTACATAACATTACAGTGAGGCGGCCATTGTTCGTCTCGTAGGTACATTGGTCACGCTTCAGCTGTTTTACCTTTCATTCACTTCAAGTAGGTACTCAAAATAAGGGACGGTTCGTTGCAAAAAATATTATAATACGAGGAAGTCACAGACGCTTCCTGAGAAAAAACGTTAATGTACTTCGCATGTAAAGTAGCCAGTTTTACCTAACTACATACATGTTAAGTTTCATGGAAAAGTATGACTAAATAAGGCGATGATAGCTCAGAGGTAGTGACGTCGGATAACGCGGCGAAGGTCGTGGGTTCGAATCCGAATGAGCTTGAGCTGAGGTGAAGGAAAACATTGTGAGGAAACCACAGCACAGTGGTGTTTTTCACAAGCTGAAAATCTGCAAGCACCTATCGGTGTGTTCCGGCAGTTGCACTTGAGAGCCAGTTTCCTTAGACTTTGTGTGCTTACCACCTTCGGCTACTTCATCACTTGTAGTACCATGAGATTGCGGTCAATTTAAAAAATGCTTAGTTGATAGAGACCATTTTTAAATACGTACAGAGTCAAATATCCAAGTACATAAACTGTTCGATTTTTTTTGATACCTCAGACCAAATAACGAAGGTAGACAGACTTTATTAATGATATTTTTTTAAATGTATTTATCAATATAAAGTAATACATACCAATTTGTTTGTTGTACTATAAACCTATGAAGGTTTGTCTGGGTACTCACATTCGTCTTATCATAATTATAATAAATACAATATAAAATGAATATAAACAAGCTTTTACCTAAACACTCGCGACCGCACACCCGCACACCGCACACCCGCACACCGGTGCGTGCAGCCATCTTATAAACACTCTGCAACCGCACACCCGCACACCGGTGCGTGCAGCCATCTTATAAACACTCTGCAACCACACACCCGCACACCGGTGCGTGCAGCCATCTTATAAACACTCTGCAACCACACACCCGCACACCGGTGCGTGCAGCCATCTTATAAACACTCTGCAACCGCACACCCGCACACCGGTGCGTGCAGCCATCTTATAAACACTCTGCAACCGCACACCCGCACACCGCACACCCGCACACCGGTGCGTGCAGCCATCTTATAAACACTCTGCAACCGCACACCCGCACACCGGTGCGTGCAGCCATCTTATAAACACTCTGCAACCGCACACCCGCACACCGGTGCGTGCAGCCATCTTATAAACACTCTGCAACCGCACACCCGCACACCGGTGCGTGCAGCCATCTTATAAACACTCTGCAACCGCACACCCGCACACCGGTGCGTGCAGCCATCTTATAAACACTCTGCAACCGCACACCCGCACACCGGTGCGTGCAGCCATCTTATAAACACTCTGCAACCGCACACCCGCACACCGGTGACCGGTGCGTGCAGCCATCTTATAAACACTCTGCAACCGCACACCCGCACACCGGTGCGTGCAGCCATCTTATAAACACTCTGCAACCGCACACCCGCACACCGGTGCGTGCAGCCATCTTATAAACACTCTGCAACCGCACACCCGCACACCGGTGCGTGCAGCCATCTTATAAACACTCTGCAACCGCACACCCGCACACCGGTGCGTGCAGCCATCTTATAAACACTCTGCAACCGCACACCCGCACACCGGTGACCGGTGCGTGCAGCCATCTTATAAACACTCTGCAACCGCACACCCGCACACCGGTGACCGGTGCGTGCAGCCATCTTATAAACACTCTGCAACCGCACACCCGCACACCGGTGCGTGCAGCCATCTTATAAACACTCTGCAACCGCACACCCGCACACCGGTGCGTGCAGCCATCTTATAAACACTCTGCAACCGCACACCCGCACACCGGTGACCGGTGCGTGCAGCCATCTTATAAACACTCTGCAACCGCACACCCGCACACCGGTGCGTGCAGCCATCTTATAAACACTCTGCAACCGCACACCCGCACACCGGTGCGTGCAGCCATCTTATAAACACTCTGCAACCGCACACCCGCACACCGGTGCGTGCAGCCATCTTATAAACACTCTGCAACCGCACACCCGCACACCGGTGCGTGCAGCCATCTTATAAACACTCTGCAACCGCACACCCGCACACCGGTGACCGGTGCGTGCAGCCATCTTATAAACACTCTGCAACCGCACACCCGCACACCGGTGCGTGCAGCCATCTTATAAACACTCTGCAACCGCACACCCGCACACCGGTGCGTGCAGCCATCTTATAAACACTCTGCAACCGCACACCCGCACACCGGTGCGTGCAGCCATCTTATAAACACTCTGCAACCGCACACCCGCACACCGGTGCGTGCAGCCATCTTATAAACACTCTGCAACCGCACACCCGCACACCGGTGCGTGCAGCCATCTTATAAACACTCTGCAACCGCACACCCGCACACCGGTGCGTGCAGCCATCTTATAAACACTCTGCAACCGCACACCCGCACACCGGTGCGTGCAGCCATCTTATAAACACTCTGCAACCGCACACCCGCACACCGGTGCGTGCAGCCATCTTATAAACACTCTGCAACCGCACACCCGCACACCGGTGCGTGCAGCCATCTTATAAACACTCTGCAACCGCACACCCGCACACCGGTGCGTGCAGCCATCTTATAAACACTCTGCAACCGCACACCCGCACACCGGTGCGTGCAGCCATCTTATAAACACTCTGCAACCGCACACCCGCACACCGGTGCGTGCAGCCATCTTATAAACACTCTGCAACCGCACACCCGCACACCGGTGCGTGCAGCCATCTTATAAACACTCTGCAACCGCACACCCGCACACCGGTGCGTGCAGCCATCTTATAAACACTCTGCAACCGCACACCCGCACACCGGTGCGTGCAGCCATCTTATAAACACTCTGCAACCGCACACCCGCACACCGGTGCGTGCAGCCATCTTATAAACACTCTGCAACCGCACACCCGCACACCGGTGCGTGCAGCCATCTTATAAACACTCTGCAACCGCACACCCGCACACCGGTGCGTGCAGCCATCTTATAAACACTCTGCAACCGCACACCCGCACACCGGTGCGTGCAGCCATCTTATAAACACTCTGCAACCGCACACCCGCACACCGGTGCGTGCAGCCATCTTATAAACACTCTGCAACCGCACACCCGCACACCGGTGCGTGCAGCCATCTTATAAACACTCTGCAACCGCACACCCGCACACCGGTGCGTGCAGCCATCTTATAAACACTCTGCAACCGCACACCCGCACACCGGTGCGTGCAGCCATCTTATAAACACTCTGCAACCGCACACCCGCACACCGGTGACCGGTGCGTGCAGCCATCTTATAAACACTCTGCAACCGCACACCCGCACACCGGTGCGTGCAGCCATCTTATAAACACTCTGCAACCGCACACCCGCACACCGGTGCGTGCAGCCATCTTATAAACACTCTGCAACCGCACACCCGCACACCGGTGCGTGCAGCCATCTTATAAACACTCTGCAACCGCACACCCGCACACCGGTGCGTGCAGCCATCTTATAAACACTCTGCAACCGCACACCCGCACACCGGTGCGTGCAGCCATCTTATAAACACTCTGCAACCGCACACCCGCACACCGGTGCGTGCAGCCATCTTATAAACACTCTGCAACCGCACACCCGCACACCGGTGCGTGCAGCCATCTTATAAACACTCTGCAACCGCACACCCGCACACCGGTGCGTGCAGCCATCTTATAAACACTCTGCAACCGCACACCCGCACACCGGTGCGTGCAGCCATCTTATAAACACTCTGCAACCGCACACCCGCACACCGGTGCGTGCAGCCATCTTATAAACACTCTGCAACCGCACACCCGCACACCGGTGCGTGCAGCCATCTTATAAACACTCTGCAACCGCACACCCGCACACCGGTGCGTGCAGCCATCTTATAAACACTCTGCAACCGCACACCCGCACACCGGTGCGTGCAGCCATCTTATAAACACTCTGCAACCGCACACCCGCACACCGGTGCGTGCAGCCATCTTATAAACACTCTGCAACCGCACACCCGCACACCGGTGCGTGCAGCCATCTTATAAACACTCTGCAACCGCACACCCGCACACCGGTGCGTGCAGCCATCTTATAAACACTCTGCAACCGCACACCCGCACACCGGTGCGTGCAGCCATCTTATAAACACTCTGCAACCGCACACCCGCACACCGGTGCGTGCAGCCATCTTATAAACACTCTGCAACCGCACACCCGCACACCGGTGCGTGCAGCCATCTTATAAACACTCTGCAACCGCACACCCGCACACCGGTGCGTGCAGCCATCTTATAAACACTCTGCAACCGCACACCCGCACACCGGTGCGTGCAGCCATCTTATAAACACTCTGCAACCGCACACCCGCACACCGGTGCGTGCAGCCATCTTATAAACACTCTGCAACCGCACACCCGCACACCGGTGACCGGTGCGTGCAGCCATCTTATAAACACTCTGCAACCGCACACCCGCACACCGGTGCGTGCAGCCATCTTATAAACACTCTGCAACCGCACACCCGCACACCGGTGCGTGCAGCCATCTTATAAACACTCTGCAACCGCACACCCGCACACCGGTGCGTGCAGCCATCTTATAAACACTCTGCAACCGCACACCCGCACACCGGTGCGTGCAGCCATCTTATAAACACTCTGCAACCGCACACCCGCACACCGGTGCGTGCAGCCATCTTATAAACACTCTGCAACCGCACACCCGCACACCGGTGCGTGCAGCCATCTTATAAACACTCTGCAACCGCACACCCGCACACCGGTGCGTGCAGCCATCTTATAAACACTCTGCAACCGCACACCCGCACACCGGTGCGTGCAGCCATCTTATAAACACTCTGCAACCGCACACCCGCACACCGGTGCGTGCAGCCATCTTATAAACACTCTGCAACCGCACACCCGCACACCGGTGCGTGCAGCCATCTTATAAACACTCTGCAACCGCACACCCGCACACCGGTGCGTGCAGCCATCTTATAAACACTCTGCAACCGCACACCCGCACACCGGTGCGTGCAGCCATCTTATAAACACTCTGCAACCGCACACCCGCACACCGGTGCGTGCAGCCATCTTATAAACACTCTGCAACCGCACACCCGCACACCGGTGCGTGCAGCCATCTTATAAACACTCTGCAACCGCACACCCGCACACCGGTGACCGGTGCGTGCAGCCATCTTATAAACACTCTGCAACCGCACATCCGCACACCGGTGACCGGTGCGTGCAGCCATCTTATAAACACTCTGCAACCGCACACCCGCACACCGGTGACCGGTGCGTGCAGCCATCTTATAAACACTCTGCAACCGCACACCCGCACACCGGTGACCGGTGCGTGCAGCCATCTTATAAACACTCTGCAACCGCATACCCGCACACCGGTGACCGGTGCGTGCAGCCATCTTGTAAACACTCTGCAACCGCACACCCGCACACCGGTGACCGGTGCGTGCAGCCATCTTGTAAACACTCTGCAACCGCATACCCGCACACCGGTGACCGGTGCGTGCAGCCATCTTGTAAACACTCTGCAACCGCACACCCGCACACCGGTGACCGGTGCGTGCAGCCATCTTATAAACACTCTGCAACCGCACACCCGCACACCGGTGACCGGTGCGTGCAGCCATCTTATAAACACTCTGCAACCGCACATCCGCACACCGGTGACCGGTGCGTGCAGCCATCTTGTAAACACTCTGCAACCGCACACCCGCACACCGGTGACCGGTGCGTGCAGCCATCTTATAAACACTCTGCAACCGCACACCCGCACACCGGTGCGTGCAGCCATCTTATAAACACTCTGCAACCGCACACCCGCACACCGGTGCGTGCAGCCATCTTATACACATCATATAGAAATATTCAAATATTACGATGTTTAAATTGGTTTATAATGTTAACTGTTAAGCTAACAACAGTTTTAGTACCTAGTCAAATAGTAATATGTTGTTTGTTTATCCAGTGGCGCTACGCGTCCTTGTTGGAGAAGGTGTCGACGCTGGTGGGCGTGGTGTTCTCATGGTGGTGCAGCATGGGGCTGGTGGCTGCCGTGGTGGTGTACGGGGAGCTGACCGCACTGTTCGTGTGTCGACATCGAGCCGCCGTCGCGCCGCCCAGCGCTCACCTCCTCTCACTCTTCGGAGGAGGCACGATCATGTAACATATTAGCTTTTTAAAGATAGTCCCTGATAAGGCACTTATGAATGTTACAATGAAGAATGTTAACTAATTTTGAATATTAGCTCTCCATATTCTCTGTCAAAAATAAAAAATACAAGTGAAAGAATTACTTCGATACGTCAATTAGTTTCCGATTTATAGAAGTAAACGTGCGATGCGGACTCGTACTCGATGTGACGTACTCGTGAGACGGTGTGACGTCATCTCGCAACACTCGCTCATAGCGGAGCGTTGGGAGATGACGTCACATGCGGTCACGTGACTGTTAGCGGGACTCGATATTTATCGTAAGTTTAAATGCGTGTAAAATCAAAACGAATAGGTATTTTTGAATACAACAAAAACTAGTGTATTTGTATACATACAAGCTTTACTGTAACAACACTTTCAACCGATTTGGCATACCTAGTAACATTCTTCATTAACTTTACCAGGTTCAATTAAGCACGGTAGTAAGAGCCGGCAATAAACTCAGCAATTACTCTTTTTGGCAAGAAACTTACATCTATCATTATTTATCTAATCTAGTAAGCGCGTCCTAGTGGAGGCAATATTTATAATAATGTGGTTTGTTTAGTTTATGATCAGATCGTACAGCACCATATAATGTTTGTGTTGTCCCCAGTCCTGAAGGTAACCGGTCAGCTCACATGGACGCGCTGGTGGAAGACTCCGCGGCGTTCGCGCTCGCCAGCCTCGCCATCATGGCGATGCAGCTCACAGCCGCCACGCTGGCCGTCACCCTGGCCAACTGGGCCGCCGCTAGGATGGTACGTACACTGTACACTCCTGAAGGTAACCGGTCAGCTCACATGGACGCGCTGGTGGAAGACTCAAGATTAGAAAAGATTTCAGGGCAGGACAACTTCTAGCTGCTGGGTCTACTGGTTATTAATAAAAAGTGTTACGGTAAAACCATTAAACACAAATAATAATCATATTACGCTCATAAAGAACTGTCAGTTTACTCCAGCTACCTACCTACCTACGAGTTTGGCTTGCTATGTTGCCGAATGCCGATATAAATATTACTCTCGAAGGGCAATTTATCTAACTAATGTTTTTTTTAATTTTCAGGCAAACAGAATGAGGCTCCAGCTCCTGCGATCAGTGATAAGTCAGGAGATAGCATTCTTCGATACCAACACAACCATGAACTTCGCTTCCACTCTTACAGAGTAAGTTTATTTATTTTAATTATATAAGTTGATATAATGTATGTTGTGAATTCAAGAAACATCTAAAATGTAAAAAACGTATTTAAATATTTGCAAATATTGAATACGTTGTTAAATTAATCCTTATTATGATGTTTAATAACCAATTAACGATATCTCCATATAAACTATCGTTTTGTTAATAAAAATAAGCTGATTTGATATGTCACTAAATATCCGAAACCCTTCTGTACCATAAGGCTATTCATGTTATACCAAGGAAAACTGTCTTGTCAACTAGTTCAAGTGTTCTATCATCAACTAGTACGTTGGTGCCGCTCTTAGGAACATTCGGAATAGAGAACCTAACACATTTGGTTTTGCACGCATCAAGCATAAGATTATTGGTGGCAAACCATTTTGACACTGTTGCTAAGGTCTCATTGAGATGGGTAAGGTCAGCGTCTTTTCTATCCACTCTAAAAATGAGGGAAGTATCATCCGCAAATAAAACTATATCGCACAAGTTATTTATCATGTAAGGCAGATCATTTATATAAACCAAGAACAAAAAAGACTCTAAAATCGATCCTTGCGGTACGCCCTTTTTAACTAAACACCCTGGGGATTTAGTACAACCGATACCTACTTTCTGTTGCCAACTAGGTAAATATGATGATAAAAGACAAAGAACTGTGCCATGGATTCCATTGTGATGAAGTTTTAAAACTATGGTCTGATAATCCACGCAATCAAAAGCCTTGGAGAGATCACAAAATACGCAGGCCGCATCATAATTAAATAGACAGCCTTAAATATTTTATCCATAATATTTGTAAGAAGACTGTCCTAAATAATATTTTCTCATATTTCCAGAGACATGGAGAAACTGAAAGCGGGCGTGGGCGAGCATGTAGTGATGACGTCATACCTCGCCGGGACTGTTGTCTGTGGTGGTGCTCTGTCTCTGTCGTACGGGTGGCAGCTCACTCTAGCGGGGCTGTCAGTTGTGCCTGTAGCTATATTAGTGGCGGGAGTTGTTGCCAAGGTAACGTACTTGAATATAATTAACTGTTTATTCATCCACAAAGCCCCACGGTTCAATGATTATTCGTTATTTCAGTACCAAACGAAATGTTCTACGCGTGAAGTAACTGCGTACAGCACCGCGGGGAGGATCGTTGAAGAAACCCTGTCATCCATCAGAACTGTCAGAGCTTACGGGGGAGAGGAGCTGGAAGTGAAACGGTACGTTCATTGACGTCATGCTGTTATGATGTTTTTCACGCAAAAACTACTAAATGGATTATGATGCATCTTGGTGCACCGGTAGATCATATCCTGGAATAAAATGTAGGATATGATTTATCCCGAGAAAAGTTTTGTTCGGGGGCGCAGGTGAAGCCGCGGGGGACAGCTTCCTTTAAAAAATCTCTCATTAGTCGTTTAGCTATGACTACTAGGCTCTTACCAGTATCTTAGTGTCAGACAAGAGTTTCTTTTACATTTATCAGTATCGTTTTTGGTATCGGCATCAAAACTAATTTAAATTCAGCTCAGGCCCTGATAAGGCACTTAGACTCTACCACCGGTTCGCAATACACTTCAACTGAGAACATTTCGACAAGAAACTCAGCAAGGCAATATTTTTCTCTCTCACTCCTACTATATGCGAGAGTGATTTCGTGAAATGGGATGGAAGTGTGTAACAGGAAGCCGGATGGTAGAGTTGTCTGTCAGATGGTACCAACACATTGTTGGGAAGCATGGTATGTACCAAGGTGAGATGTCAGATGTTATACATCATATGCGACTACTGTATGGGTGGTTCGTTTTTTGTCTATAGTGGATGTTTCCTTTAAAATTCGTACCTATGTATCATTATAGATATTGTTATGTATAATATTGTTATGTGTCAGGTACACATCAGCGCTGGGTCCGGCGAGGCGGGCGGCGCGCGCGCGGGGGCTGTGGGCGGGCGCGGGGGCAGGGCTCGGCTGGCTGCTCACCTACAGTCTCAACGCAGTCGTGCTCGCGTACGGAGCCACGCTCTGTGTCCGAGACATGGACCTGCCGCCCGACCAACAGGAGTACCATCCTGGCATCATGGTCACTGTACGTTACTACATCTCTCGCGCACCATCAGGTTGTGGAATTACCTCCCTGTAGAGGTTTTCCCTAGAGACTATAGATTGGGGTTCTTCAAAAGAGGAGTGAGAAGGTTTATGCAAGGTCGGTAACGCTCTTGTAACTCCTCTGGTGTTGCAAGCGTCCATAGGCTACGGTAACCTCTTACCATCAGGTGGGCCGTAAACTTGTTTGCCACCTAGTGATATAAAAAAAAAGAAATGTACGATACTTTTTAAAATTATTATAACAAGAAGAGAATGAGCTATCTCAAAACTGGTGTAATACTTGTTTTAAACCATCTCACATAAAACAGTAATTATCTTTAAAGCTTCGTTGACATGTCAAAAGCCTTTGATATTATAATGATTCACAAAAAAATAAAATTGCAAAAAAATAACAATATTACTTAAGAGTTTTCAATTCAGTACATGGTTTCTTCAAGTTCTATATTCCTAACCTTAAATGAAAATAAACGTATACATTTTTTTTTAGAACTAATTCATTGGTGTTTTTTGGAGTTCCACAGGGAAGTGTACGCTTACCGCTACTCTTTTTCATATACATTCCTGAATCAAGTAGTTTCAAAAAACCTTGCTAAAGAAATTATTCTCTATCCAGGTTCTATTCTGCACATTTATGGCATCTCAAAACATAGCGATGTGCCACCCTCACCTGGAGATCTTCTCATCAGCTCGTGGAGCCGCCAAGTCTCTGTTCAAATTAATGGAAAGGAAGTCCAATATAGACGCACTTCAGGATACAGGAGCAAAACCGGAGAAATTCCGCGGAGATATCGTCTTTGATAATCTATATTTTAATTATCCATCACGGCCTGATGTAAAGGTATATATTATTTCGTTTTACTTTTGATTTTTATTTATATGTAGACATACTAATAATCCTTGATAGAATTTGGTTTAACGCTATGTATAGTGAAATACTTTACTCTAAAATCTCTCAAATAGCCATATTTATCTGGTACGATTTTTGGGGCCCTCCGTTTAGGTACCAACAATGTGGACGCTACTATCGCTCCCGTATCGAACTGTACACTCACTCTAAACTCACTCCTGCCACACGGACCATGTTTAGATCATCTATTTAACATGTAAAGGCCTTTGGTGAAACACAACCTATTGATAATTAGATCGACGACACATTGGCAACACCCCTGATTGATAATGTCTATAGGCGACGGACATCACTGACCATCAGGTGACACGCGTACCTGGTTGTCACCAAATTAAAAGTTTGATGTAAAAGTTATGTCTTTTTAATTGCTGAGTTAATTCGACTCATCTCAACCAATGCAAACTTTCAAACCGGTATTAGAGTCAAAAACTTAATATGTGCTTGAGATATATGAATAAATGACCTTAAAATGTCCAGGTCCTCCGAGGATTTTCTCTGAAGGTGAAGGCAGGTGAAACAATAGCCCTGGTGGGTGGGTCAGGGTGCGGCAAGTCCACGTTGCTGCAACTGTTGCAGCGCGCGTATGAACCTGACAGTGGACTCATCACCGTCGATGGGCACCGGCTGCCGGAACTCAACCTGCATAATTATAGAACTAGTATTGGTAAGGATTTCTGTTCAAAAGTATACAATTTAATGTCGAAGACTACGTGTACGTAACCACTTTCCCTACGTATACTAAATTTAATTTTTTACTTCATTGATAATTTTGATGATGGTTTTTACAAAAGCTTTTGATTGTGTGATGCATTTGATTATTCCTCTAAAGCTAAATAAAACAGTTGTATTTTTGTGGCCTGTCGGTTAATTTATTCAAATTCAACAATCTATAGTATAAGGTGGTAAACTAATGGAAATCATTTCAACACACACTTGCTGTAATTATAGTATACCTCAGGGAATATTTTTGAAGCCTTCACTCTTTTTTGTCTACGTTGATGAAGCTCAGAGATAAGGGATTTGTGTTTTAACTTTTACATGCATATTGACTATGATCTTCTGTCCTTATAGGTGTCGTAGGTCAAGAGCCGGTTCTCTTTGGTGGCACAATACGAGACAACATAACAATGGGAATGAGTGACGTCACCGAGGCGGACCTCGTCGCGGCCGCCAAGACTGCACACGCGCACCACTTCATCACCAAACTGACCAATGTGAGTGATTCAACACTTCTTACTACATATTATTAAGTAGGTATATAAATAGTACTATTAACTAAAAAATACGCACTGTCAGAGAGGAGATTGTGGATTGTTATTAAAGATGTATCTACAGACTTTCAAATCACCCTAACAAAATGGCCAATGCGCTTACATCTACCGAAGATATCTGTTTTAATAGACTGAAACACAGGGTCACTAGCCTACGTAACAGATTTGAATATAATCAAACAACTAATGGGGAATGAGATTATTGGATCTCTCTCAATACATTTATTTCATTACCACCCAGTCAAAATCGTTGTCTATTGTAGTAAATGCTACAGATTACAAAAGGGAAATAAAAGAGATAACAAAAAAAAAATAACTAAAAGACCTAGGTCTATTTGATCGTATTATATTGTAAAAGAAACTAAACTGATTACTGACTGAAATTATGAACTATTTTGTAACCAAACTTCGCACATGTAGCATCATTAGTCTCTTCAACAAAATGTCTCATACAATCTTAAATATCTAATACGCTAGTATGTACTAGCTTTCCGCAAACAAACGTATTTTTTTTAAAGTATTCTCTTTATAACTAATTCTAGTTTAAACAACATGGCAAGGGGCTCGGTCATTATGTCCGACATGTGGTTATTAACTTATTAGTGATTTTAAAGAGTGTTGTTGTTCTTGTGTGACGTTAGGGCTACGACACAGTGATAGGTGAGCGCGGCGCGCAGCTGTCGGGCGGACAGAAGCAGCGCGTGGCGATCGCGCGCGCGGCGCTGCGACGACCCGCCCTCCTGCTGCTCGACGAACCGACCTCCGCACTCGACCCCGCCGCAGAGAGACAGGTACCTACCCTATCCTCACATACCCTCGCATACACGTAGCGTACACGCGCTGACCATTATTCACTTTATAATTTTGACAGCATTGTCAACTTTGTAACTATGTCAGCATTGTTCACTTTGTAAGTAAATCAGCATTGTTCACTTTGTAAGTAAATCAGCATTGTTCACTTTGTAAGTAAATCAGCATTGATCACTTTGCAACTATGTCAGCATTGTTCACTTTGTACCTAAATCAGCATTATTCACTTTGTAATTTTGACAACATTGTTCACTTTGTAACTATAGCAGCATTGTTAACTTTGTAACTAAATCAGCATTGTTCACTTTGTAACTATGGCAGCATTGTTTACTTTGTAACTAAATCAGCATTGTTTACTTTGTAACTAAATCAGCATTGTTCACTTTGTAACTATGGCAGCATTGTTTACTTTGTAACTAAATCAGCATTGTTTACTTTGTAACTAAATCAGCATTGTTCACTATGTAACGTTGCCAGCATTGATCACTTTGTAACTATGGCAGCATTGTTCACTTTGTAATTTTGACAGCATTATTCACTTTGTAACTAAATCAGTATTGTTTACTTTGTAACTATGTCAGCATTGTTCACTTTATCACACAATCCACTTTGTAAAGCTTTGGGTTGATCCAAACGTGAAATACAATGGTGTTATATTAACCTGTAAGGAATGTTTGCAGGTACAAGCGGCGTTGGACGCGGCTAGTAAAGGGAGGACCACGCTTGTAGTATCACACAGGTAATTTATTACATATTATAAATGAACCACAGGTAGTACGTAACTATCTCCGGGTTTCACCCACGTTCCCTTATCTTTTTCTGGGATAAAAAGTCGTTTCTGATCTTCAAGCGTGAAGAGATAACAGACAGACAAACAAACAAACTTTTCAGCATTAGTATGGATATGAATTTTTCACTGAATACCCTTATAGACTCTTTTTGAATATTTAATTACAGACTATCGACAATAGTGAACGCGTCTCGCATCGTGTACATGGAGCAGGGCGCGGCGCTAGAGGTGGGCTCGCACCGCGACCTCATCGACAAGAGGGGGCTCTACTGGAACCTGGTGCACGACGATATGACCAACAAGTTAGTACTACTTACTTACATTCATTGCTTAGGTAACATTAGATTTTAAACAGAGGAGAGGATAGGAGAGGAGAGGAGAGAATAGGAGAGATAAAAGAGAGACAGAGGAGAGAGATGATAGGATAGGAGATAGAGAGAGGAGAGTAGAGGACAAAGCTTAGGAGAGGCCTATGTCCAGGTGACTAATAAGGGCCGATGATAGCATCCTGCTATATGTTCTATCCGTTTCGTTTTCGTCGGTTTTACACTTAAAAAAAATCTTTGGTAAAATCATAACTGAGTAAATACATACTTACATCACAAAGAACACATATACATGCATAAAAATATTTGTCCCAGATGGAAATCGAACCCACGATAACTAAATAACATAAATTGTCATTTGTACAACAGGAGTATAGCATCGACTTTATCAGCTGAGGTGGACGGCGATGATGACGAAATACTTGAACCGGCACTTGAGAGGGACCACTTCCGACGATCAACTAGCAGGCTGTCCACACCGCCTTCACTTAGAGGTTCATTAAATAAATAAAATATGCATAATGCTGGAGGTTTTTTCTAGCAAAATGTGCTAATGACTTTCACACTAGGCAAAGCCTGTAACGCGAAAGCCAATGGGAAAATATCCATTATATCTCAGAAGTAGTCACGTTGAATACCTTAGCAATGGTCATGGGTTCGAAACTTACAATGAGCTTGAGCTTTTCGAAGGAAAACATGGTGAGGAAACCATAGCACGGTGGTAGGGTACTTTGTAGTACCCGACTGGCTGACGTAAAAAGATCTATCGTCAAGCTCCTACCTGAGATGCTGAGTTTATAGACGGCTCTTCTCATCAAAACCAACCTTCCGAACCGTGCGTTAGTCTAACAATTCATAACTAACATTTAATTAAATTTATCTGTACATCACTTACCATGAAACACAAGTTTATTCGCAGTAAAATGTTCACAGCGTAACCGACGGTAGGCACTTACTAAGTGACCTGTGCCTGATTTCAGAAAAAAAAAACAAAAGAAGTATTTTTACAAAATGGTTGCTTTTATTTATAGAGTCGTTTTCCCGGGAGCGTTGTAGTCGCGGCAGCCGACGACTCGGCTCCGTCTCCTCCGCTCACATACCCAACGCGGCCTCCCCGGACACGCTGCAACCTGACCATACCGTGAGTATTACATATACAGGGTGTCCGGTAAGTACCGTAAGTAGTACGACAGTACGACAAGAAAAAGTGTCACCACCACACCACAAAAAATGTTGATATTAAATATCTCCAAAATAGTGATAAGTAGTTACCTACCTTTACGTCATTGTTTGTATATGTTGGTAGGTGACTCGCTGACCTATCTCCCCCTTTTTGTTGTACTACTTACCGGACACCATGTATAAAGTCATATCGTGAGTATTATACATACCTAGGTATAAACAAACAAATGACTATTGGACATCAGTCTAAAAACAACAATAATATGTCAGGAATCCCCCGAATGTGAATCGGAGGAGGTCGGGGAGGTGTCGTCGTGGTCGCTGGTCCGACTCAACAGTCCCGAGTGGCCCCTACTGGCCGGCGGGGGTGTAGCTGCGTTCCTCGTGGGGACCACCATGCCGACCTTCGCCTTCCTCTTCTCCAAGCTATATGGAGTGAGTATACCTTTTATCAAAGAGATTTAAAGATAGATACAATAGAGCGGCTATCAGAAGAAATGT
Organism: Ochropacha duplaris; assembly: GCA_951361185.1. Taxonomy (NCBI): domain Eukaryota; kingdom Metazoa; phylum Arthropoda; class Insecta; order Lepidoptera; family Drepanidae; genus Ochropacha; species Ochropacha duplaris. The sequence continues at coordinate 5,766,387 of OX592719.1, read as the reverse complement.
CATAGAAAAACTGTGATCCCATTCCATGCCTCAGTAACGCCATCTATCTATCAATAAACTAGACTAGACTGAGCGACTTTTGTCCACTGGACATGAATATCGGATTACGATTTTGTTCACAATGTGCTGTCTATTAGTATAAGTTAAAAGTCTTTGCCTTTTATGTTCCACTAGCTAAACAAAAAGCTCCATTAATTTTATTTATCAAGGAAGTAAAAAGGAGTTTTTGGCGGGAACTTGGAAAGTGACGTTTCGTTTTCGTTTTATTTAATTATATTCGTGTGTTTTGAGTTTTATTGAATAATTTCGGTGGTGTTTTGTCCAATAAAGATTAATCTAAGTGCACAAGTGAAGTGAAATGAAATGAAAGCGTGACTTTTCAGGTTGTCGCAAAAAGTCCGACTTTACTGTGAATGTGATTTTTTTTTTTATACCACTAGGTGGCAAACAAGCTTACGGCCCACGTGATATAACGTGACTATAACATAAAACAAGAATTTTGAAAATAAAGAAATGTTTTAGGCTTGATAGTCTTGTAACTAAAGCCTTCGTTCCAAAAAATCTTACGTATCGGTGGTTCCGCAGATGTTCGCATCATCAGACCCTGAGAGGATCATCAGCCAGTCGCACCTGTACGCGGGGCTGTTCCTGGTGGTGGCTGGTCTGTGCGGAGTGGTGACGTTTCTGCAGACGTGGCTCTTCAACTTGGCCGGCTCCAAGCTCACCGACAGACTCCGGGAGATGTGCTTCAAGAACTTCCTTATTCAGGTACCATGCACTCTAATTAATAATATTTTTATTAAATGAACTCTATCAACACTTTTTTAATGTAATGTTACTCTTATACAGGGTGTCCGGTAAGTAGTACGACAAACTTTAGGGGGGATAAGTGGGAGGGACACCTACCAACATATACAAACAATGACCTCAGTAAAAGTGTCACCTTTTTCGAAATATTTCGATATACCTGTTCATTTTAGATAATAAATATCTCGAAAATGGTGACACTTTTATTGAGTTTTTTTTTACCTAGGTCATTTTTATATATGTTGGTAGGTCACCCCCCCACCTATCCCCCCTTACGTTTGTCGCACTACTGACCGGACACCCTGTATACATCTTGACATACCTCTCGATTCGTAAGGTTACTTTTGAGAAGAGTGGCCCCGACGTAACAAACCATTTAAAAAACAACCCTATCTACTCAAGTTCTAATTTTTTTTCTTGGATATAATTGTGATTATAATGGATATTTTAAGGTGATGATAGCTCAGTGGTAGTGAGATCGGATACCGTGGCGAAGGTCGTGGGCTCGAATCCTACAATGAGCTTGAGATTGCGGTGAAGGAAAACATCGTGAGCTACCACCCTCATGTTGAAAATCACCAGAAGCACCTATCGGTGCTCCGACAGCTGCACTTGAGAGCCAGTTCCCATCTAGGCTTTGTGTGTTTACCACCTTCAGCCACATCATCACTTACGATATGTTCCCCAGGATCAAGGCTGGTTCGACCGTCCTGAGCACTCAGTGGGTGCTCTGTGCGCTAGACTCGCCACAGACTGCGCCGCGGTGCAGGGCGCCACCGGTCTGTTACTTGCCTCACACTTATACAATATACTTGTTTAGCTCCCATTTGATTGTAACATTTCAACCCTGGAATATTCTTCGCAATACCTCCTAATCTCAAGGATTACTGCTGCGTTCCGGCAGCAGGCGACGGTATTCACTTACCATCAGATGGGTTTCAATTAAATATGGCGGATAGTTAGAACATGCCCTGAAATAATAATAGGTCCCCTTCGAGGAAGAGAGAAGGTTCGGGGTCTTCGAGGCAGACGTGGAGTTAGAGCATAAGCTAGAGAGAGGTGGCTAGAAAACATGATGAGGTAACCATAGCACAGTGGTAGGGTACTTTGTAATACTCGACTGACTGACTACCACACACAAGTTGAACTGTCGACAAGCATCTGTTGGTGTGTTGCACCTTCATCATTTACCATGGTATGATTGCGGTCAAACTCAAGCTTAACCAAGAGTAAAAAAATAAAGAAAGACGGAGAGCTTATATCTAATAGTTGTTATTGTTGTCCAGGCACGCGGCTAGGTACGGTACTTCAGGGCGTCAGCACGATGCTCCTGGGAGTGGGACTCGCCATGATCTTCTCATGGAAGATGACGCTCGTCAGTCTACTCAGCGTGCCTTGTGTTAGTATTTACTCTATTTCTGTAGCTGTCCACCGCGGTCCGCAACATCCGCGTTCCCGTGGGATCTCATCTTTTCCTAGGACAAATTATAAAGTCAAAGTCAAAACCATTTATTCAGTTTAGGCCCTAGAAGGGCACTTATGAAGGTCGAATTACAGAATTTACCACCGGTTCGGAAATCAGGCAACAACTGAGAAGGACCGGCAAGAAACTCAGCAAGGTTACATTTTTTAAATATTTTTGGACCGTCGCCTTATGTTACTCAGGGATAATGTAGCTTTCTAATGGTGAAAGAATTTTTCAAATTCAGAGCCTATTCAATGCAAACAAACAATCAAATCTTTCCACTTTATAATATTAAAGTATTATAGAAACGAAAGTTTGTATGAAATATAAAAAAAATCTAATTTTTTGTCGTTGAAGCGTCAAGTCTTGTACCAGGATTTCAGAAGTTTGAAGGAGTTATTTTATAAAGGTAGGTGCGCAATCTCGTAGCACTGGTAGCTTCGTAGCTCGTAGCGTGTCTACAGCGTACTTTTCCGTAGTAGCTACGGTGAGTCGTAGCACCCTTAGGTTACAGATACGAAGAGGACTTTTAGACAATTATTTGCCTTTTATATTTTTCGCGTAGACTCCTTTTATGTTCTGGTTGCCTGGTACTTATCAGTCAATTGTATGCTTTCTATATATTTCGCCTACCAATTCTCACTGTATTGACGATGACTCTAGGAAACTTCTGATATCCTGGTACATAAATCCCCCGACCGCACATTTTTTTTTTCTTAAAATGATATAAATTGTGCTGTGTCCAGGTGATGGGTGGTATCTACCTGGAAGGTATGGTGAATCGTCGCGCGGAGATCGGACAGCGACGCGCACTGGAGCGAGCCGCGCGACTCGCCACCGAGGCAGTACTCAACGTGCGCACCGTGCAGAGCCTCGGTTAGTACTACTCAGACTGTGGACCCACGCCCTGTTACGTATGTTGGCACCACTGGGTGTCACTGGCTATTGCTGAGTGTCGTTGGGTGTCACAATGTGTTACTGGATGTCAGTCTGCAGGTTATCACTTAGTATCATTGGGTGTCGTTGGGTGTCACTAGATGTCACTAAGTTTTACTGGATGTCAGTGGGCGTCACTGGTTATCACTTAGTATCATTGGGTGTCATTGGGTGTCACTAGATGTCACAAAGTGTTACTGGATGTCAGTGTGCAGGTTATCACTTAGTATCATTGGGTGTCATTGGGTGTCACTAGATGCCACTAAGTTTTACTGGATGTCAGTGGGCATCACTAATTATTACTTAGTGTTATTGAGTGTTACTGGGTGTCACTGAATGTTACTGGGTGTCAGTGGGCGTCACTAATTATTACTTAGTGTTATTGGGTGTCACTGAGTGTTACTGGGTGTCACTGAATGTTACTGGGTGTCACTAGGTCATCAACCAAATCCATTTATCGTTACGGGGATAAATAACTCTACTACCTTATCTTTTCACAAAACCACTCTCACAGATCGCACCAGCTTAATATTAAAAACATATTTGTCCCCAGGTGTAGAATCAACGATCCTCTCTCGGTACTCTTCGGCCCTCGACGAGGCCTACCGTGAGGCGGCCCCGACGGGGTACATCCGGGGCCCCGTGTACGGGCTCTGTCTGTGTGCCCCAACGTTGGGGTACGCCGTGTCGCTCGCGTATGGAGGTTACCTCATCGCTAGAGAGGACTTGCAATATGAATATGCTATACTGTGAGTATTAGTGCACGAATGTATATAAGGACGAGATTGGGCGTAAGGGTGGAGCCTTGTGGGACACCAGATTAAGGTTTAAAGAGCTTGGAATGGTGGTTTCTTTATAGAACGCGATTGACAGATAAATCGAAGTATGGCTTTCCACGGTTACGATTAGTGAATCATCCTCAGAAAATGTTACAATTTAAACAAATACAAAGTGAAAAAGTCACTAAAAGGCCTCTTCAAATTCTATTCAAATGACGGTGGTATGTTCCATTCCAACAAACGCTCATCGCCTCAGTGGTAGTGACTTCGGATAATGACATCGAAGGTCGTGGGCTCAAATCCTACAATGAGCTTCAGCTTCGGTGAAGGAAAACATCGTGAGGACCAATCACAGCACGGTGGGAGGGTACTTCTTTGTTTGTAGTAGCCGACTGACTGACTACCACACACAAGTTGGAAGCCAGTTCCCATCTTAGCTTTGTGTACCACCTTTGGCCACATCATCACATACCATGGTGAGATTGGGGTCAATATAAATAAAAAATGTACTTGAGCTGTGGCTAGCAAAAGTTGCATCATGTAGTATCCACAGTACGAGCTCTGCTTAGTTTATGGTCAGATGGTTGTTTAACAATGTCCTCTTGTCTATGGTACAGTGTGTCGGAGGCCCTGATCTATGGTGCGTGGATGTTAGCGGAGGCTCTGTCGTTTGCACCAAACTTCGCGGCCGCGCGTCGCTCCGGGGCGAGGATCCTCCACGCTGTGCGGACCACTCCCGCTGTACTCACAGAGGACACCGCTACTGACATGCCGGATTGGGTTAGTTGTTTTTTTTTATTTTATACCGGAAGTCTGGCAAAGGTTGTAATCTTATACATCCATATTATAAAGCGAAAGTAAATTCGCCTTGTTTCTAACTATTTGGACTCTGGATATGGATCTTAGCAACTTTTTTTTTTTAATTAGCCTCTAATTGGGTGAATGTGGTAGGTTCATATTATACTAGTTTTCCGTCCCGCGGTTTTACCCGCGTTCCCGACGGATCTTATCTTTTCCCGGAATAGAAAGTAAATGTTCTCCTTAGGTAACTAATGCGGGTTATCATTTTTTATTTATTTATGAATTAATTTAAGTATAAAATTGTTAAACATTTGAAAAAAAAAAAAGACAATATCAGATGGTTTGAAAATATTTAAAAAAATTAACTTCGCTGAGTTTCTTACCGGTTCTTCTCTGTTGAAGGCTGACTTCCGAGCCGGTCCCGACCCTTTTAGGGCCTAAACTGAATTTCTCCGAGGTTCCATATCTATATACCAAAAGTCATCTAAATCGGTTCAGCGGTTGAAGCGTGAAGAGGTAACAGACACATACACTCATATGAATTAGCTGTAAGAACAATCAAAATGTAAACTTAATATTCCCTTGCAGTCGGCAACAGGTGAAGTAGAGTTCGACAATATCCACTTCAGCTACCCGACGCGTCCCTCCGCTCCCATACTGCGAGGACTGCGGCTGCGACTAGCCGCGGGACAGACCCTGGCGCTGGTGGGGCCCAGCGGCTGCGGCAAGTCCACCCTCATGCACCTGCTCATGAGGAGCTACGACCCTCACACTGGCACTGTCGTGAGTACTACCACCGTCCTTGGCAAGAGCCCCAAAGACTCATACCACACACCACCTGTTGGATATGTCATAAGGGAAGATCTTCCAGCGGGCTACTCGTAGGTATCAATGCTCGGGGACTGCACCATAGACCACTATTATATATTACAGATAGATGCGCAACTTAAAATTCATTTATCATTTTTGCGCTTTTAATCATGAATAGATGGCGTTACATGCACAGGCGCGAAAATTTAAAATATTTTGAGATTATGCTTTGAGAAGCACATTTTCGTCAGCCAGCATTTATTAATTCTATTGAAAAACGAAACAATATATGTAAATCTAGTCAAGAATCGAACACCATTTAAAACTGTTGTACTTGATCCCCCAGAGCGTGGACTCGAAGGACATAAAGCGGTCCCTGACGCTGCGCACGCTGCGAGCCCAGCTCGGCCTGGTGCAGCAGGAGCCGGCGCTGTTCGAGAGGACGCTGAGAGAGAACATCGCGTACGGAGACAACAGTCGACAGGTGTCCATGGAGGAGATCATCAGTGCAGCCAAACAAGCTAACATTCACTACTTTATAGCTAGCCTGCCTTTGGTGAGTTCTCACCTCCTTTACGTTCTAAGGCGATGATTGCTCAGTGGTAGTGACGTCGGATACCGCGGCGAAGGTCGTGGGTTTGAGTTCGGTGAAGGAAAACATAGTGAGGAAACCATAGCACGGTGGTAGGGTACTTTGTAGTACCCGACTGACACAAAAGCTGATTTTTTTTTGCCAAGCACCTATCGATGTGTTCCGACAGCTGCACTGGATAGCCAATTCCCATCTAGGCTTTGTGTGTTTACCTCCTTCGGCCACATCATCACTTATAATATATATGGCCGAGCGAGGTGTTAGACTCCTCCATTGAGAAGGGAAAATCTTCTGCCAGGCTAGGTCATCGTGTCTGGAATCAGATCGCATAGAAAACTTCGATAGCGCGATGTAGATTATTGGAGCGCCATCTATCCAGGAGCTGTGCGAACTATAGATAGATGTCGCTACAATAGGTAAAAAAAAATCCTATAAAATGGTAAATGTAACATGTGGCACTCCTATCCAGGGCTACGAGACGCGAGTGGGCGGCAGTGGTGGCAGTTCATTGTCAGGGGGACAGAAGCAGCGCGTGGCGGTGGCGCGCGCGCTCGTCAGACAGCCTCGAGTGTTGCTGCTAGACGAGGCCACCTCCGCCTTGGACGCCGCCAGCGAGAAGGTAAGCCTTACTTCTATTTACCTTCAGAACATTTCTGACAATTTCAGTTTCAAACATAGGTACAAACTCTATGCAATGAGTACCTACGTATTTTTTTATATACCTACTACAAGTGAAAACCAGGCAAACGGGTCACCTGATGGTAAGTGACTACGGACTGACTACGACTCGCCTATAGACATTAGCCATTGACCATACCAGGGGGATTGCCAATGTGTTGTACACCTTATGCAACTGGCTCTCAAGTGTAACTGTCGGAACACACCAACAGGTGCTTGTCGACATAATTTCAACATAAGGATGGTAACCAGCTGGTAAAGCTCAAGCTTTAGCCGCGGTATCCGACGTCACTGCCACTGAGCTATGAATGCCTTACCTAATATGAATTTGACATATTTCTCGACTCAAACTCAAATGTTTTATTCAATTTTGGGACACTTAAGGAACACTTATTGAACGTCTTATTGCTATTTTAATGCTATGGTTACTGTTACCACCATTTCCAAATAAAAACCTGTCAGGAGAAGAAACGGCGAAACAAACTCCCCGGTTTATTTTTTTACAATAATCCCTCCGACTTGTCTGTCACCTACTGAAAACCTTTGCATGATACGTCAACCAGTCTTTCGTATGAATAATTCTGAATTTACTTCCCCCTGTCATAACTAAACTGTCTATCTACAATAAAATAATAATGAAGTGCAATGTTTTTTGATTTTTATTCTGGATAAGCTTGTAATTTAGTTTGTATTGTAACAGACGGTGCAGGCGGCGCTGGAGGCGGCCTCACAGAATCGAACCACCATCATGATCGCGCACAGACTGGCCACCGTGAGACACGCCCACACCATCTGTGTCATAGACAAAGGTAACATTTTTATAAACCTAACATCAGCTGACCCGGAACAACTGGCAAGAAACTCAGCAAGGTTACATTTTTTTTTCAATAAAGTACTTTATCTCTCACACCACAGTTAATGCATTTGATTCCCGCAGATACATTTATCTGTTTCATCAAGTGGGCGCGGATGGTCAAATCTGAAACAACATAGATTAGCAAAAAATGGTGAAAGTTATCTCAAGACCGATTTTAATGAAATCAACTACAACATTCCATTTAAAAAAAAAACTGGAGCAGGTGTCAAATCCTTTGATTTTGAATATAATACACAGCCTGTATTACCAGCTCTGTTTAGTTCGCGATATTTATTCAAGTGATAATATTCCAGGTGTAGTAGCGGAGAGCGGCTCCCACGACCAGCTGGTTCGCCAGCGCGGCTTGTACTGGGAACTGTTGCAGCAACAAGCGCCAGCTGACGCTCACTAACACATCAAATATATGAAGGAAGGAACACTAAATAAATACCAAACAGAAGACTCACTCTGTAATATAAACCTGCGAAGAAAGCCAGCCCTGGTGACTTTGATGCTTCCACCAGGTTAGGTCTTCGTGGCTGGACCACGGTCCAATTTTATGTGTTATATTTCTTAGAGAACTTCAATAGCGCGATATAGGTTTGTTGTCGTGTTACAACATTTCCATTACAGCGCCATCTATGCATTTCTGGTGTTAAATTTGTATTACATGTTGCTACATCTATAATGCAATACGCTTGCATCTTATTATAACATGTAATACTGTTTGTTAGCGAGGTCATAAATCGAGAACTACGTCATATATTTTGATGCGGTTTTCACGGATACGTAGGCGATTTTTTGAGAAAGATTTTAAGCTATGTCATTGCGCTGTGACTAAAGGGAGCTGCGCAGTGACCGTTTTAATAAACATGAGTTTTTTTTAAAGCAAAAACTTTGAAAAAATAATGTTATTGTCTTAAAATTTAATTAAAAAAACATAATTTATCTATAAGCTATATTTCAACAATATAGATTGAGATACTACAGTTATATTTGCTGTTATATCTGTAGATCAGATTCAAATATTGCAGATATCTCCCTGATAGGTTATCTGGTAAAGGTCTATATTGTTTATGTCAAATACCTATCTATCAGATAAGCTAACAGGAATTTATCGGCAACCTATGTAATTACTTAATAAGAAACGAGAGAGCTAAATGTGTTCCATGTAAATGTAGTAATAATAGTTGTAATAAGTATTATTAATAATAAGGAAACTGTTGAAGTTATTCAAATTAAAACGACCAAAATTGTCGGCCATATTGCGAGGGAAATTAGAACTAGTCTTGCTGAAATGTCAAAAAACCAATAGATTTGTCTGCCTTGTCTTGTCTCTGACTTGTTTTGTTGCCTTTGGTCAACTTTAAAAAAAATGTTATTTACTTATAATTGTATAATGTGATTCAAGTGCCTTTTATGGAAAGTTAAAATTTTAGTTATTAGAATAGATTTTAAGTCGGACTTAGTTTTTAATATAAAAATAATGACTGTGATTAGTTTGAGAAATTAGTAGCAATTTTAGTTAGAGACGGCGCTATACAGAGCCGATCGAATCTTTTCCATCCGAAGGAGAGACGGTTGTTTTTTTAGTGTTTGGCCACAATCTCACCATGGTAAGTGATGATGTGGCCGAAGGTGGTAAGCACACAAAGCCTAGATGGGAACTGGCTCTCAAGTGCATCTGTCGGAACACACCGATACGTGCTTGGCGATAGATTATCAATTTGTGTGTGGTAGCCAGCCAGTCGAGTACTACAAAGTACCCAACCACCGTGCTGTGGTTTCCTCTCTCAATTAAGTTTGATATTCCTAAGTATAAGTATTATAATATTTAAATATACTTTTGTAGCTAATTGTATGTAGGCATGACATGATAAATAAGAAATGAATAAAACATTTTTATTTATTTAATATTATTTTTTTAAAACACCCAGATTCCTTCTACATTTTTTTGGTACCGTATAAGGTATCATTCAAAAACCTTCTCAGTTTTTACCCAACCAAAAGCATCCTGATATTTTTTTAAAGTAAAACAAATCCTGAATGATACGCACATGTAAATAAATAGAAACATCATTTTCAAACAACTTTATTTTAATTGAGTTTTAAATTATATTTGTTCATTATGAATGGTAACAATTGAGCTAATCTATTCATAATTCAAACCTTATCATCTAAGTAATTGAGCTTATAATACTATAACAAAGGCTTTCCTAAGGCCCCTTAGTTTTATTGGTCTATTTAAAATTGATTTTATACTAACTCTATAGAACGAGAATTTAAAGATCTATTATAACTTTTAAGGCGATATACTTAAGGTGCATTTTTGAAAAATATTTTAGCTAACATTATTAGAAAACTGTTCCTAACTATAACATCATTCTTTGAATAATAATAAAAAAAAACGATTGATCCTTACCAGTAGTCTCATATGATGTGTAACATCTGACATCTCACCTTGGTATACACCATACATGTACCAACCTCTCCCATAATATGTTGGTACCATTATGGGACAGACTGACTAGTTTTTGAAGAATAAAATTGTTAAACATTTGAAAAAAAAGCCAATATAGGGTCAAAAAATATTTAAAAAATGTAACCTTGCTGAGTTTCTTGCCGGTTCTTCTCAGTTGTTGCCTGACTTCCGAACCGGTGGTAACTTCTGTAATTCGACCTTCATAAGTGCCCTTCTAGGGCCTAAACTTAATAAATGGTTTCGACTTTGACTTTGACTCTACCACCTCGCGCGATCATTGATCAAAAAATGAGTTTTGAGCTTGAGGCTGTACAGGCTAAAAACCTTTGCCGGCACTACAATAGAGGAAATATACCTAATTACGTACTACCGTCCCTATCTGACAACCCGACTTCCTGTTACATATTTCCGTCCCTTTTCACTACATCACTCCCACAGATTGCAGGAAAGCGAGACACAAACATTTCATAGTTATATTTTTGGAGGTAATTTTGGGACGACCGTCCCATTCGCAAGCCAACAGATTAAAGTACTATAACATCACTAATATCTATCCAGTAGATATTTATAAGCGAAACGGATCTGAGACGTAACATTTAAATAAATATCCTCGGACATTTGTTCACACTCGGCTATCTGATCCCAAACTAAGCAGAGCTTGTAATATGGACAACCAGATCACTGATATACTACATATACTACAGTTTTCTTTGTAAATACATACTTAAATAGATAATTACACCCAGACTCAGGACACAAATGTTAATGCACACAAATGTGTGTCCTGGATGGGAATCGAACCCACGACCTGCGGCGTGATAGGCAGAGTATTAACCAACCACACCAACCGGCCCGTCACCGACATTTGAACATAAACAACTATATATTAATTGGGCAGTTCCTCCCCCACCATATCATCCCCATCTCCCCCCAGCGCTGCCAGTAGCAGTGCCTGCGCGGGGGACACGAACACAGCGGATAGACGAGACAGACCCGAGGGTGAACACGAGCTCCAAGTCTCCCAGCCTGCGAGACGAACACAAGATCATAATAGTCACTCAGAACCTTAAACATAGCTGTTCCCGGCGGTTTCATCCGCGTTTCCATGGGAGCTTATCTTTTCCCGGGATAAAAATATTATCCTATGTTATAGTACCCTATGTTTTATTCCAGGATATGTTCTTATTATAACATTTTTGTTTTGGTTTAATCATAAAATTGTTACAAACTATATACAAAATATTAGAAAAATACTTTGCCGAGTTTCTTGCCGGTTCTTCTCAGTTGAAGGCCAAATTCCACACCGGTTCGGAACACATTTAAACTAAGAAGACTCCGGCATGAAACTAAAATTAATGATTACACAAATAAGACAAAATAAATTGGTAAAACATATACCAGCCATAATTACACAGGTTACACTTACCCAGGTCGAGTGCCTTGGGCACGGCGGTGGCTGCCACAGCGAGCGCGTCCCGTGACGTCACCACCCCGCACCGACCGTACAAGACGCACGCGGACAAGCTCATGCCAAGCCACATCACCGCTACAATACAAACATACATAATTACAACAAACAAATAAATTAATTAAAAAAACAATAAACGGGCCGGGTGGCGTGGTTGGTTAACATACTACCTATCACGCCGCAGGTCGTGGGTTCGATGCCCATCCAGGACAATCATTTGTGTGCATGAATAAAGTAGTACTATATGTAGTATATCAGTGATCTGGTTGTCCATATTACAAGCTCTGCTTAGTTTGGGATCAGATAGCCGTGTGTGAACAAATGTCCGAGGATATTATTTTAATTTATATCTCGGGACATTCTTCCAACGGCCATCTGATCCTATGGAGGAGCGAGGTGTAAGACTGCTCCATTGAAAAGGGAAGATGTTCGTGTCTAGGGAGCGCACCACTACTGCACATCAACAAATGGTACACACGTAAGGGGGAGATAGGTGGACGGGTCACCTACCAACATATATGTAGGCGCCTGCGCCTGCGCCATCTAGCGTGGATAGAAGGAATCTTGTAAACTACACATAACGCCACCGAGCGCGTCATTCGATGCCCCACTCTGTAATCTTTATAAATAGAGGGGGCGATCGTCTTAAAGTGAGTCTTTGCTCGGGCGTGGCCCGATACACTTGTTGTCATAGTTAATTTGTGCAAACGAATTAATTATTATTATCCTGACCTACCCTCCTGACCTATCCGTCACTCGTATACAAACAATGACCTTATGGTAGGGGAGGCGAATAGGGGATTTCGGGATTTACTCGAGCGCGGCAGATTAACATAAGGGGGGCAACCTTGCACCTTGTGAAGTATTCTCACCAAATCTGAGCCCTCTATGTAGTGTCGAACGCCTAGGGTAGCCCGTCAGATTAGTAAAAAAAAATCGATGGTTTGAAATACTCGAGCGCGTCAGATTAAGGTAAGGTAAGTTAGTTACATGCAAAATAGTGTACATTTCAATAATCTGACAATTTGGGCGTGACGAAAGAAAATTGGAGACTCGCAAAGTTGCAAAAAAAAAACGTCACCTGGATTTTCTCGAGCGCGATTAGTATTTTTTTTATTTTGAAGGAAATTAGTCACGAATCACGGAAATATCTTAATCTGCCGATTTGCACAAGCCGAAGTAGCTAAAATCATTATTAAGTGTATAGTCCAGGAATATTATGAGTTTCACCTCAGAATGAGAGATAGTCAGCTATTATCTTGTATAAACCTTTATTTTGACACCCTAAAACTTGTCTCAAAAGCTACTTATCATAGGGTGCCCGCGACTACTGATTTTTCAAGGTCAAAGGTCAAAAAATCATTTATTGCAAATATCTCGTTTCCTATGGGTTTTTTGGTATATGTATTCATAATAAATATTGTAGAAGATTAAATTCTCTACAACTTTTTTGCGAACATTTTTTCGATATCTTGAACCATTTTCGAGATTTCGATATTTTTTATATTTTTTTTTTTTCAAACCGTCAGATTAAGGAAATCCCTCAACATAATTGTCAGATTATGGGTCAGTACAACAAGGCCATCAAGAAGAACCGCCTGTATAAAAATCTGACGCGCTCGAGTAAATCAAGGTCACGATTTTTTTTTGCATTTTCAAAAATCGGCCCTGACTGATGGTCGCGTCCAAATCGTCAGTCTTTAAAATAGGAGCTACTGGAGGGTTCACTTAACATCCCTTATCAATGTCTGACGCGCTCGAGTAAATTTTTTTTTTAAATAATTTCAACCCCTTCGTACGGCCACCCCCACCACGCAAAACGGCAGATTATTATTTTTCCGTTATCAGACAGACGTGGCGCGACTACCCTATTAATATCTGACGCGCTCGAGTATTTCTTGGTGACTGTTTTTTTTTACATTTTTGAAACCCTGTAGACGCTCCCCCCACCGCTGAAGGACAAAATATCACATAACCTTTTTTTCTTTATTCCACCTAATCTTCAAATTCCAGTAGGTCCCAAAGACGCTCGAGTAACTACAAATTTAGCATCATTGCCTCCCCTACCATTATAAAAGTGTCACCATTTTAGAGATAATTAAGATCTAAAATTCAAAAATCTGTAATATCGAAATATCTCGAAAATGGTTAACTTTTTTACTGAGGTGGTTTTTTTTGTATATGTTGGTAGGTGTCCCCCCCCCCCACCTATCTCCCCCCTTCGGTTTGTCGTACTACTTACCGGACCTGTATATGCAGATCGCATAAAAAACTTCGATAGCGCGATGTAGATTTTGGAGCGACATCTATCTAGTAGAACGTCGTGCGAACTATAGTTACATGATTGTAGATAGATGTCGCTACAATTCCAAATTAAACAGAGTTTTTACTAAGGTAACCAGATAATAATTATAAAGAGGTAAAGTGTTGTGAGGTTGTTGGGGGTAATCTCTGGATCTACTGAACCGATTTAGAAAATTCTTTTACCAATAGAAAGCTACGTTATTTGTGAGTGTCATCCCACGAATATTATGAATGTGAAAGTATGGATGGATAGATGGATGTTTGTTACTCAATCACGCCAGAACGGCTGAACAGATCTGGATGAAATTTGGCACAGATATAGTTTATAGTCTGGAATAACACAAAATAAGATCCCTCGGGAACGCGGGTGAAACCGCGGGGGACAGCTCTGCTAGTAATACATAATATAGTTTATTTAAATAGATACACGTACACTAATTGTTAAACATTTGAGAAAAAAACAACCAATATAGTCAGATGGTCTAAAATATTAAAAAACTGTAACCTTGCTGAGTTTCTTGCCGGTTCTTCTCAGTTGTTGTGTGACTTCCGAACCGATGGTAACTTCTGTAATTCGACCTTCATAAGTGCCATTCTAGGGCCTAAACTGAATAATAGTATTGACTTGAAATCTATCTTGAATAGGAATCGAGCCCACGACTGGCAAGCTTGTTGTAATGAAGGATCAGATATCCACGAGTGAATGTCCTGGACTTTTTGGCGGTGACCTTGTGTTTTCGTTTTATTTTCATTAAATTCGTGTATTTTGAGTTTTATTAAATAATTTCGGTGGTGTTTTGTCCAATAAAAATCAATCTAAGTGCACAAGTGGAGTGAAATGAAATGAAAGCGTGTATCGTGACTTTCCAGGTTGTCCCAAGAAGTCCGTGAAAAGTTTTAGTGGAACAGCCGCCAATTTCACAAAAACTAGCCTGGACTTGTACAGACGAGGACTAGATTTAACAGTGAAAGTGACAATAAAACATTTTATATAAATGGCTTAAAAGTATACCAAGCCAAAAACCTTGAAAAAAAAAAACAAAAAAAGTGAAACTCCTGAACTGACCCATGATGATAGTGAGGAGCACGTCGCTGACGTAGAGAGCCCCCTCGGCGTCCCGGAGCCGGCGGCAGCAGTCCACGTACAGAAGGAACAGGGCGGACAGCTTGGAGCACACACCCTGCTGTCTCCGAGGTCGGAACAGCCCCAAGCCGAACGGCAGCGAGGACACCACGGTGCTCACTATACCGCCTAGAGGGGGGATCGTCGCGCGACCACACTGACACAACAAAATGTAGGGCTGATGTAAAGAGCAAAATACTACACACCAAACTTGAAATTTGGCAGTTGTTTTTTACTGTGTTTGCAATCTCACCATGGTAAGTGATGACGTGGCCGAAGGTGGTAAGCACACAAAGCCTAGATGGGAACTGGCTCTCAAGTGCAGCTGTCGGAACACACCGATAGGTGCTTGGCAACGGATTTTCAACATGAGGGTGGTAGCCAGCCAGTCGAGTACTACAAAGTACCCAACCACCGTGCTGTGGTTTCCTCGCCATGTCTTCCTTTACCGAAATCTCAAGCTAATTGTTGGATTCGAATCCGACGTCACTAGCACCGAGCTATCATCGAAAGAGCTATCATAGATACCTAAAAAAAGTTTCTAAGAAATGATTTTTAGAAAAACCCCTAAAGGGATCTTTCAAAAAAGACTTTTTAACTCTTTTATCTAGAATACGGGACACCTAATTTTATCCTTTTTCTATACTAATATTATAAAGAGGTAAAGTTTGTGAACTCTGGATCTACTGAACCGATTTTGAAAATTCTTTTACCTATAGAGAGCCACGTTATTTGTGAGTGTCATAGGCTATATTTTGATCCCGGGAATGCGGGTGAAACCACGGGGGATAGCTAATGTATTATAATCTTACTAATATTATAAATGTGAAAGTTTATATAAAGTTACCATTGATATCGAATAACTAGATAAACAATCCCAAGCAAAAGTTCTCTCAAAAGTGTCCCAAATTGTGTTGGATAATACTAGTTAATTTTTTTAAAGTTTTATTCGCAAAGCTATGTACAAAAGTCAATAAAATTGTACGACTCATACCTGCTGGCCAAAATGTATGTTAAACGAGCACTGAGGCATGTTTACCGTCGGAGCGTTCGAATGCTACTAGATTAAAAGACCACCCAAATGTTCGAGTGGGTAGACATTCGGTAAGGCCATTTTTTGTCGCTGATTGTGTATCTTTAGTTATTAGATATCAAAGAAAGTTACCAATATGAGCATGGCTAGCGGCGTGGCGACTAGAGACACGACGTAGCTAGCCGCACTGAGCGACGCGGCGCCGGCTCGAGGACTCAGCGACAAGGAGAGCCACGCACACCCGCCGCCCACTGACGAGAACAGAGCTCTGTCCCACACCACACACCACACAACGACTATTAAACCACCTGAGTACCCATGTATATGTTGTGTCCAAGTCACGCCCGCCATGCCACGTGCAGCCACCGCATAGGGTAAGATACTATTGTGGTTTGGTAAACTGACACACGGCCGCGCGTTCATGTCTTTTGGAAAGGTCTCGCTCTTTCATTAGACAATTCTAATGCTTCCATCTCTTTTCATCGCGCGTTCATCCCCCGGGCCGCGGAAGTGAGTCGTGTGCTTAGAAGTAATCGGGCTATATGCTCTCTAGTGGTATATACTCTTTGGTCCCACACAACGACTACGTTTATTACTCGTATAAAAACGTGTTTAAGACGATGATAGCTCAGTGGTAAGTCACGTTCGAATCCTACAATGAGCTTTCGGTGAAGGAAAACATAGTGAGGAAACCATAGCACGGTGGTAGTACCCGACTGGCTGGCTACCTTCAAGTTGAAAATCTGTCACCAAGCACCTATCGGTGTGTTCCGACTGCACTTGAGAGCCAGTTCCCATCTAGGCTTTGTGTGCTTACTACTTTCGGCCACATCATCACTTACCATAGTGAGATTGTAGTCAAACACAAGCCTATCCAGAATTTAAAAAAAAATGCTGAGTTTGTTGTCGGCTCTTCTCAGCAAAAGCAACCTTCCGAACCGTGCATTAGGATCCCGCTAATATTATAACTGTGAAAGTTTGGATGGATGGATGTTTGTTACTCAATCACGCCAGAACGGCTGTACGGATCTGGATGAAACACACAGAGATAGAGTATAGTCTGGAATAGCACATAGATAGATAAGATTCCATGGGAACGCGGGTGAAGCCGCGGGAGACAGCTAGTTTTTCATAAATCAAACATGTGATGATTAAAAATACTTGTAATGAGTCCATTTAATAAAGATATTTTTGAGTTTGAGTTAAAAAGGCTTCATGTAGTCATTACTTATGAACATCAAAGCTACCTAGGAATACAGTTTTGACTCAGAAAAAAACATCGTGTGGAAACCACGAGGTTCTTTGCTATACTCTACTGGCTGGAACGCTCAAGTTGGGTTTGCTAAGCACCTGTTGGTGTTTCGGCAGTTGCACTTGAGAGCCAGTTAAGGAATGCACATATAAAGGTCGTCTATTGGCGACGGTATTCACTTACCATCAGGTGAAAAAAAACGGTGGGATGGTATTTTCTTTCATCGAAAGCTCAAGCTCATTGTACCATTCGAACCTACGACCTTCACCGCGGTATCTGACGTCACCACTGAGCTATCATCGTATTAATTGTAACACTCACCCTTTAACAATCCTGTAGTCGACTCCGTCTCGACACACGGTCACCAGGGCGACGCACAGCGCGGGTGCTATGATATGCGCGTGCGCACACGTCACTAGCGCTGTGTGCGCACCGTGCGCGTGTGTGAGTGTGTGTGCGTGTGTGTGCGCACGCCCCGCGCTGTAGTAGATGTACCACAGTGGGAGGGGGGACAGGTACTCTGTGTGCAGGGGGCCTGGGGGACACAGCTTTCCTTATTCTCTTTGAACCTATATAATTACAGGCTAAGCATAGACTAGTATAGCACTGTAGACACTTCACCAGCGTAGCTAAGCTAGCTACCAAACTCAAGTATAAAAAGGCGGGGGGAGGGGGGTGTCATATGGTTCATGACCCCCCCCCCCTTGGCTGGGGGAGGGGGTGACATATGGTTTATGACCCCTCTTGGCTGGGGGCGGGGGGGGGTGTCATATGGTTAATGACCCCTCTTGGCTGGGGAGGGGGGGTGTCATATGGTTCATGACCCCTCTTGGCTGGGGGAGGGGGGGTGTCATATGGTTAATGAAGGGGGGTGACATATGGTTCATGACCCCTCTTGGCTGGGGGAGGGGGGTGACATAGGGTTCATGACCCCTCTGACTGGGAAGCTGGATTCTTGCACCACCTATTGTTGTCTTTCAACAGTAGCCAGTTTCCTTCTAGCACATATAGATGGTGCTGCTAGGGATTGTAAAAGATTGGCAATATCATGGGCAAGGTATTCGATACCATCTGATGGTCAGCTTGTCAGATTTCTGAGTTAAGAAAAATACTATGATAAACAAAATTAAAATATATTTAAATAGGTAAGTATTTAAGTAAAATATGATTGATAAATAATAATGAATTGGTAATGCTTATGGTATGAAATTTAATAATTGATAAATATAAGGCTAGATATAGGCTTTAAGTATTTTTTTTGAGAATACAAAAACAAACTAAAAATATAAATATTAAGTAATAATAATAACATCCTGTGAAATTCTTCCCATAACCATCTGATCCCAAACTAAGCAGAGCTTGTACTATGGAATGGAAACCACATACACTGATAATTATACTTGTAAATACTTCAAAACAATAAAAACACCCAGACTCAATACAAATATATGTTAAACTGAGTAACATAAGCTATATTTTTAATCCTGGGAAAAGATAAGATCCCACTGGAGTGCGGATGAAACTGCGGAGGACAGGACGGCTAGTAGTTGATAATATTCTGAATAGACCCAGTTAATGCTCATGTTCAACTATAAATTATATAATTAAAATTATAATAATTAGAGGTTTTATTTTTATGTCACTAGTGACAACGAGGCAGGCAGGTCACCTGATGGTAAGTGACTACCGTCGCCTATAGACATTGGCAATACCAGGGAGATTGCCAATGTGTTGTACACCTTATTACAATGCCGTAAGGGCAACTGGCTCTCAAGTGCTACTGGCGGAACACACCAACAGGTGCTTGGCGACAGATTTTCAACTTGAGGGTGGTAGCCAGCCAGTCGGGTACTACCACCGTGCTATGGTTTCCTCACTATGTTTTCCTTCACCGAAAGCTCAAGCTCATTGTAGGATTCAAACCCACGACCTTCACCGCTGTATCCGATGTCACTTACCACTGAGCTATCGTCACCTTTGTTTAATTTAACTATCAGCATTTCTCAAACTTGTCTTTAACAACAGGAACATTATGGGTATGAATTCTACAGCTTTCGTTTAAGGAAATCATAAAGAAACTACTGTGTGGTAGGATACTTTGTAGTAACCAGAAAACGGAATGGCTGACAGAACTGGTGCTCAGTGACTGGGGTGCTACGAAGTACCATGCACCAATACTATATATTTCAAAAAATGATTACAAATACAAATATTATATCAAGCTCAAAGATGTCATTACCGAAGAAAAAAGGCCGACATTAATTTTGAACCTGTGTAACTGCCATAAAGTAGTGAATAAAGGATGTAATAGTAGTCTAGGAGTGAGTTTTCTTTTACAGAGTAAAGTTTAAGCGTTTATAAAGCTAAAATACAATCGCTACTTAACAGGCAGTTGATCCTTGGTCTTAAGTTGGTATAGCAATGAGAAAAAGAATTATTACATGGCCGAATGGTGTGCAATGCATTCTAGAATAATCTATTTAGTGAGCATGCAGTGTAGTTGCCTCCGGGAGCCCCCACTCGTGGTCCGACGATCGCTAGCATTACCGCAAAAAGCACACCAAGCACAGTCCAACGTTTTTTCACTTCTCGCCACATATCCACTTTGTACTCCTTATTTAAATAGGTGTACCTCTTCTTAGGAGGATATATTACCTCCGTGGATACACTAACACCTAGCATTTTGATAAAATAATGTTTTTTTTTTTACTTTTGATTATTTTATTTTTCTTACACCAGCTTAGGCTGATTTATAGATGCATAACAAACAAAAATTACAAGGATTGTTTATCCTTAGTAGATGGCTAATGAAAGAATATTTCACATTTCATAAATAAAGATAATCAATTATTATTTTGAGGAATGAATTTTCAAAATACCGCGCATCTGCAATGCCGTATTACTTTATCAGTGACGTCATTAGTTTTTTTTAGTTTACTCTTCTTGGCAGGCTATAGTCTATTGATCATTCTGCATAGTCTTTTCTGAAACTGAACTTGAATTATTACAAAAGAGAAATATGAAATATAAAAAATTAAAAGTTACAGTCGTGAACGTTTTTGAAAACACATTTTTATATGATAACCTATTTATCATCTTCTTATATCTTCATAATCAGTCAATAGTTAGGAGATATACACTTCAAAATACGTAAAATGAATTCCTTATCTCCTTACTTAGAGCATTAAACCACTCCCCCCTGTATGTAACTCTTGAAGCATTTGGTGGAAAATTCTAAAATGCTATGCAATAAATATAAAAAAATCTTATACCCTAAAATTTATTTGAATAAGATATGAAATCAATTTAGAGTACCTAGGTAAGAGTTCTTAACTATGCAATTGGCCTCTAACCATTCTTTGCAGCCATAGATATAGATATAGCTATTGATGATCTTTCCAGCAGTGATTATTTATTTTAATAAGTTGGGACCATAATGATTCAATTACTAGTGACATATAGAGCCTCCGTTTTTAATATTATCCCCGATTCCAGGCCCCACACTGTATATTTAATGCAAATGTAACGCAAGCGCTCGCCGAATAGTCCGCGTAAGGGTGTCTATGGTCCTTCAGACCGCCACCTTTAAGTCCTCCTCAAAAAAAAAAAAAAAACGTTTGAACTCGGTTTTTGAACGAATAAATTGCCAATGTCAGACTGACGTTGTCACTTGTCACTGCCATTCAATACGATTCGATCTGACAAATGACATTCTTGCAAATTACAGGCCAACCAATTACAGGCAACAAACACAGCTGACTGACTGACAACGGAATACAATTTTCAATTTCAATAATTTTCTGGACGAGTGATCAAGAAAATTGATCTATCAGACGAAAGTAATAATTTATTTCGATAACAGACTTGTAGACAGTAATAAAAATTAATCATGATACCGAACACAATTCGCCGAAATATACTTACAAAAAAATCTATTCCAATTTTGAGGTTAGTTTTTACAGAAATTGATTTCTCGCTGTTATTTTGCACTATTTATCCAATCTGTAGCTTAACATTTGTAGAAACGGATGTTAAGTTGTCTTAATGTTGCACGTAAGTGCCATAAAATGTTCCTAATTAGGATAATTTTAGTAAAAAACAATAACTCTAACCTCTTTACAAAATACGTTGTTCCTAGTTCAATTAGAAGTAAAGCGGCGTACGAAGGTGAAGGCAAGACTACGGTGCGCGTCATAAACCAGGAACAAGAGCTGGGGCTGATGATCGATAGTTATGCTACTGTAAGTTGATTTCTTCATCCGTTTCTTGTTCCCACCGCTAAGCAAGTCTTGATTCACAAATTAAGTAGTGTACTTGTATAGAATTTCTAAATAAATTAGAAAAATAATAGTGTTTCCGTAGTCATTCATACAGATCCATTCTAACTCCTTGACTCACGGATGTGACTCCCAAAAAACAATAGTTTTTATTCGTGTTATTTAGCTTCATTTCTAGCCACACAATTTTTTATGTCTAATTTTATCCTAAGGATGAATTTGGCAAGTCACTTTGCTATCTTGACATTATAAAACAAACCTCAAAATGGCGTCACTTACCATCAGGTTACCCATTCTGCTTCTCAGACATCCCATAAACATAGATCATAGGAAACTGAAACATTAGATCCAATAGGAATAGTTTAAAATTAGACAAGTAGAAAACAGTATAGTAGTTGATGTTTAAATTATTGTTACAGTATGGTTTCAAATTAAACAACGGACTTACTGTTCTGGGACCCATGGCTATATTCCCAAGGTAAGAACTACATCACTAAACAAACCTGTGGCTGAATGGTGAACAATGATGTGGCCAAAGGTGCTAAGCATACACAGCCTAGATGGACACTGGCTCTCAAGTGCAGCTGTCGGAACACATCGATTGGTGCTTGGTGACAGATTTTTAACTTGAGGGTTGTAGCCAGCTAGTTGGGGACTACAAAGTACCCTACCACCGTGCTGTGGTTTCCTCACGATGTTTTCCTTCACTGAAAGCTCAAGCTCATTGTAGGATTCGAACCTACGACCCTCGCCGCGGTATCCGAAGTCACTACCACTGAGTTATCATCCCCTTAACTTTTTTACAGGACAGTTCTCTCGTGGCAGGTGACGGAGTCAGACCAAATAACTGAGGAGTCTCTGCGACTGTTCAAAATACTTGAGCCTAAGATAGATCTACTTGTAAGTACTCTAACAGCTATATTTTTATTGCCATCCTCCACCGTGACAAAGGTTGTGGGTTCGAATCCTACAATGAGCTAGAGCTGTTGGTGATGAGAAACAACACAAGGATGGAGATGGTAGGGTACTTTGTAGTATTCTGGCTGGCTACCACTCTCAAGTAAAAATTCTATCGTCTAAATTATCGGCAGATGCACTTGAGAGCCTGTGCCCATCTAAGCTTTGTGCCCTTCACAGCACCAGTTATGGTAAGAAAGTCACACACACTATTTATCATAACAACCCTGACGAAGGCTGACTTCTGAACCGGTGGTAACTTCTGTAATTCAACCTTCATAAGTGCCCTTCTAGGGCCTAAACTGAATAAATAGTATTGACTTTGACTTTTGTAATACATAGATAGTGGGGCTGGAAGCGCAGGATCGTGCAGCGTCGCAGCGCGTGTTGTTAGCGTGTCGCGCCAACGATCTCAATGTGGAGATCCTCTCCACCGAGCACGCGTGCGCTACATTCAACTTCCTTAACGCTGAGGGGAGGTCCGTACCATCCTCCATACAGTTTCTACCTGCCAATTACAAGTAGCATTTATACTCTGACATTTTGTGATTCAGCAGTGAGTATTTCACTGTTATACAGGGTGTCCGGTGTCCGGTAAGTAGTATGACTAACAGAAGGGGGAGATAGGTGGGGTGGGTCACCTACCAACATATCTCGAAAATGGTGGCACTTTTACTAAGGTCATTGTTTATATATGTTGGTAGATGACCCCCCCCCCCCCCCCAACCTATCTCCCCCTTCAGTTAGTCGTACTACTTACCGGACACCCTGTATATATATACCAGTGGGCCCGGCAGACGTTGTCCTGCCCTGAAATTAAAACAAAACTTGAACCCGATTCGAGCGCCACAAATTGTGAAACTAAACTATCTGTCAGCCCGATCTCGAGACATGTCTAAAAGTTGTTAAATACTAAATGTATGACAAAAATAATTTTCTCCATTTTTTTTTTGTGAATTTTTCGTACAAAATATTATTTATTCTGGACGGAGTCAAATCCAACAAATCAAAGATCATTAAAATCTTTTCCTATATGGTGTAGGAACAAACCCTTTGTTTTATATACAGGATGTCCCAGAAAGTAGTGTCAAGAGGAAGCACAGAGGTAAAGCACCATTAGGGGTACCCGTATCACCCCATGTATTTTCCGCGATTTTTCGTAATTTACGGAAATGGGTAAATATTTAAAAAAAAAACATAACTCGTAAATACTTTCTGGGACACCCTGTATATAGATGTAGATTAGCAATAACCCTGGAATAATATGTGCAGGTCTGTAGCAGCAGCACTGATCCCCCCCCTCAACATAGCCATGAACGAGGACGACGTCGCACAGAACAAGATGCACTACGATAATGTGTTCAATAAAAAACTTGTTTAGACACACCATGTATAAGTATAAGTACCATCCTTATGTAGCTTACATATAAGGGTCGACACTAACTGTTACTGTAGACCAGGGGTCGGCAAACTTTTTAGACAAAGAGCCAGATTCCAGAAAAATATTGACTTCTCGGAAGCTCAAAGAGCCACAGTTTTCTGTTTTAGGATTTTCACTGTATTCCAAATTTTAATAGGACTGTAGTAAAATGTAGTAAACTGTGTTTGAGATCGAAATAAAGACAATTTTTTGGCTCGCGGTATTTACGAAATATTTGATCTCATATGCACCCAAAAAAAAAAGATTTTGAGGGGAACTTGAAGAGCAACTGGCCCTTCAAAGAGCCACATGCGGCTCGCAAGCCGCGGTTTGCCGACCCCTGCTGTAAACCAAAGAGTTCTGTAGACGTTGAAAGAAAAGATAAAGAAATACATTTATTCATGACAACACACAACATTACATTAATAAAGAAATAACATAAAAAGACAAAACAAACAAACAATAATGTAATGTTGCGTGATGCCAGGAATCAGGAAGGTCTCCACTCACCATCAAGCTGAGGCTAAAAAAAGCCCTCGCGCTGATTATCAGTCGAGGATTTTATTTATATAGTTACTTCTGGAGTTCGAAGGAATGTCTACTATTTTCCGTATTTCAAGTTAGTCACAGTAATTGAGCACGACAAAAAAACGACTATGCTATCTCTATAGCTAGATTACGTTTATTTAAAAAGGTTTAAAAAAAGTTTTGATTAATTAAATAGTCGCTTTTAATGTGTGGCCTTGAAGGCATTATTGAAGTTGGCAACATTTTGTTTTAATAGACTTTGACGTTTTAAGAATGTCATTAATTAAATGATGCATTGTCTGTGGCATTCTTAAATGTCAAAAATGATGGTTATACGTTGTTTGTTAATAGCATAATTTATTGTAAATAATAAATACTTTTTTCACTCCTCTTGCTCAAAAAGACGGTCATAGTGGCGTACCAGAGCGAAGAAAAAATAGCAATTCTTCCTCTAGGGGAAAAAGTTTTTTTTTAAATGTTTGTGTGTCAAATGACAATGAGCCTACAAAAACGAAAAAGTCTTTAGTCATAAGTAGAATAATCATGAATAAAGACTCGACTTTAGCTGTTTCATAAAAAAAGAACTTCATTTTAATTTTGAAAATGGAACTAAAATCGGCGATCTCTGGTAGAATGCATGCACTGTGTTGCGGCTACAGAAGAAACAAAAAAAAGACATTATAAACTACATATTTCATATTGTATTGGATTGTTTTATTTTCTCGCAATCGTAGTGAAAAGTATAGTGAAACACACGGCGCTAAAACCCATTAAAACTCGGTTTCTATTTACTACCTCGTTTATAATGGGTCATTTTAGCTCCTTGTATAACAATCTACTTTTGTTATTATTTTGGTTTATTTCTCTTCTCTTACACAACTATGAACGGATCTATTTTCGTTAACAGAAAACAGAATATTTCCCAGTTCCGCTCCACTCTATTCCTGCACACAGATTAAACAATAGTTATTACTTAACAGATACAAAACTCGTATACAAAAGCTAAAATACCTGTTATATTAGACAACAAAGATTATCTCTAACACCACTCGCTCTGAGTGAGAGACGTGCAGTACAGTAGGTATACGACTGCATATTGTCGGTCGGATCGCCGGCGAGCTACTTACAGCTGCATTGCGCGTGTGACAGAGGCTTGGTTATACTTCAAATACATTGTTTATAGATGTTGCTCACTTCTCACGATATCTTTGTTCTTTATTTAGTGTACATATCATGGCTGGGTTAGCTCCACTCAGATCAGATCCAAGCTGGGGGGAAGGGGGGGCTTAAACGACGGGTTTAAATTAAACAACAGATTTTGATGAGGATTTGCTCGTAGACGTCGCCCGAGAGTAAAA
This sequence comes from Ochropacha duplaris, assembly GCA_951361185.1. Taxonomy (NCBI): domain Eukaryota; kingdom Metazoa; phylum Arthropoda; class Insecta; order Lepidoptera; family Drepanidae; genus Ochropacha; species Ochropacha duplaris. The sequence continues at coordinate 5,740,461 of OX592719.1, read as the reverse complement.
CTCCTTTTCTGATTTTCGCCTCATTCAAGCACAGATAAAAAATCTTATTTTAAAATATAAGGATTCTTATAATTTTATAGTTTCGTCTTTTTATAAGGGTCATTTGACGGTACTAGTAAAAATAAAACTAAATATGAAAACTAAACATTTGGTTTATTATAATTAAATTCAACAAGCACTAAGACTATGTCACTCATAATTTCACATAAATATTCTACTTGTAGGTACATACACTTTAAACAATAAATTATAACAACACTATATTTTTCGTAAGTTTCATTCGGACCTGAAAATATAAAAAAAAATTAAAGCGAATACGATAAAATCATAAAACAAGCTTAATATTCACTTACCTTGGTGTCAAGTAGAGCGTGGGGGTTTGGAGGGGCTCTGTGGGTTGCGAGGGGTCACGTTAGAGCAAGTGTGCGCCGACCCCGAGCTGCAATCCGGGTGCGGTGACGTCACCGGCGCGCGCGCGGATCGGCACACAGTAATTGAGCTCGAGCCGAGCCACGCGCCCCAGCCGCAGGGACACGCCCGCGCCACACGACACACGCGCCTGCGCCACGCACGCGCCCAGCGCCTCCACGCCCGACCCACACTCCGCTACATAACAAACACGACTCATGTCACACAGATTGCGAGCAAAATACAGCCTTATAACTTACTAGCTGTCCTGCGCGGTTTCATGCGCGTTCCCGTGGGTACTTATCTTTCCCCAGGATAAAAATATAGCCTATGTTACTCAGGGATAATGTAGCTTTCTAATGGTGAAAGAATTTTTGAAAAAGGTCTAGTAGTTTTGTTGTTTATTCGTTACAAACATACAAATCTTTCCACTTTATAATATTAGTATAGTTAGTATAGACAACAACCTTGTACCTTTATAAGTTTTTAATACTGACCAGTCGTGACAACGAAGATAAAATTTCGAATCTTATAATAGCTTGGGATTTTAGTGAAGGAAAACATCGTAAATAATTCGAAATAACTTAGCTAGAAATTAACTACTACCATCAAGATGAAAATCTACAGCCAAACATCTTCCGGTGAATTCTGATAGCTGCTCTTGAGAGCCGAGAAGGGTACTTTCACGAGGCCTAGAAGGGTACTTTCTAGGTCTCGTGTGCGTACCTTGGTAACATCACTTACCATTGTGAAATTTTAGTGAAACCTAATTTTATTCAAATAAAGAAAAAAACTTAATTGGTACACAACATGATAAAAATAACAAAACAGTATTAAAAAATAAAACTAAATTGTAGTAAAAAATATAGTAAAACATTCTAAAAAGAAGACTTGAGTAGATGTATGTAGAAAGGGGCTTAGTTAGACGATAGGGGTAGAAAGGGGCTTAGGTAGACGATAGGGGTAGAAAGGGGCTTAGGTAGACAATAGGGGTTAAAAGGGGCTTCGGCAAATGATAGTGTATGTACTCACTGGGTGAAGCTAGACAACCGGCATTGACGAACAGATGCGAGCGGAACAAGGACGCGAGCCCGGCGCCCGACGCCATGAACGGTAGCGGCGCGTAGATATGCGCACCAGAAGCCCAGTACATCTGTATACAGTACACAGAACAGAGTACAGACTCGCGGAACAATGCAACGTTACTAAACCAATCCTTTTTGACAGGTACAGGTCATAGCACATTTAAACGACTCTGCTACAAACCCCGCCCTATACTAAAAGTCAACTACCGAGCAGTCTGATGGCGGTAAGCTGTCTGCTAATTTATGTTGGCAATATAAACTATATCTAAAGAGCACGACTTGAAGCCCATATTTGAATGATATTTTATTTGTCAGGTGGGAGCGGAGGCGTCTAAGTGAGCTGTGACCTTAAGTCAACGTGGTTGGTAAGATATAGTATAGTACAGGGGCGGATCTGAGGGTCATAGGGGTTATGGGGGGACCCCATAAAAAATCATTACATTTTTACTGAATTGTCGTATATTTTATTATAACTTCGAGGAACCTCAATCTAACCAAACATGATCTCTAAATCCGCGCCTGTCTAGGTATAGATACACCTGTCACGTCACAGGTCGTGGGTTCGATTCCAACCCAGAACATAGATTTGTGTGCATCAATAGTATGTGGTATATCAGTTATCTGCTATCCATAGTATAAGATTGGCTTAATTTGGCTTCAAATAAGACAAAAATAACCACTTCTTCTTAAAAAAATTAAGGGGAAGTCGTAGCAAATTAACTAATTCCCCATTACGGTATTCCCTCCGCGCTATGATATGGGGTCCTTTAAAAAGGGCGTAAAGAGAGCTCTTCAAGGTCGGCAACACATCGGCAATCACCCGGAATTGCATATGTCCATAGGCGGCGGTGACCACTTACCATCATGTAGACCGTCGTTTGTCAACTTATTGTCATAAAATAAACGAGGGTAGTACAATTTATATTTAGCAGAACATTTAAAATACTATATCTAATTGATGACGATAGTAGTCCTTCAAGAGTCATCGTCATATTCTTTACTAGTTTTTGAGTTTATCGCGAACATACAGACAGACAGACGAGGTGGGGCACTTATAATATGTAAGGATGTTCACTTACCGTCCCCCCAGTGGCTTGACCATCGCTATGAGGCCCCACGCCTCTCTGCTGGAAGCCCCTGATGGTAGTGGGGCCCCCTAGGAAGAAATAGTCCGGGATTTCCGTCCCAAACATATCATGGAGGACACCTAAGGAGCCGGATAGTTGTAACACCTACAAACAATATTAGCTATATTTAATCCCACCACAAACATTCTCATGTAAAGTGTTGCCAAGACACCATATAGCTCTCACTGTCAAAAACTAATAACATCTTATATAATGTTTTTTATTTCCTTTTTAGTAAGTATATTAATGTAATATTTTGTATAATTTAATTTGTACGCCTTACTGGCAGGATATGTGGAACTTTATTATTTTGAGTGACATCTTGTATACCATATTCAAGCAAATAAATGTATTTAGAAATTGTATTTAGAAATAAGCTCTTAGTAACCTACCTTTTGTGAAGGGAAATAAATATATTTTATTATTATTTCATTTATTTATTTTAATTTAATTACAATTTTAAATATAGATATAATATAAAAAAAACAATATTTATATTTAAAACTATAAAAAAACAACATCCAACCGGCATTGGGAACAAGGTCCAAGTGACCGGTGGTCAAGGCTCCAGAGAGAGGAACTTCCTCACAATGCGTGCCGTCTCCAGGAGTACTGCCTTCTGAATCTGGCCCTTAATCCAGCCACCTAACGTGAGCCTCTTAAGGTGTTTGTCGAGGCTCTTTGCCAATAGGCCATGGGCGGAAACGACTAGGCCATGGGCGGAAACGACTAGGCCATGGGCGGAAACGACTATTATTATTATTATTTGTATAGAGCCAAACTTATAACTCTACAAGCCCTAACTTCACCAACCTTAGTCAAAATATGTGGCTTGGCCATTTCGCCCCCAGAATGTCTTTTAGATGTTCATAATATTAATCCCACTAATATTATAAATGTTAAAGTTTGGATGGATGTTTGTTACTCTTTTACGCAAAAACGGCTCAACAGATTTTGATGAAACTTGGCACACAGGTAGATCATATCGTGGATCATAGGATTATTTTTATCCTGGGAAAGGATAAGATCCCTCGGAAACGCGGGGTGATAAACTAGTTAAGAATATTAGTAAGATGTAGTGCCAAAGAGCGACATCAGACTTATAGATTTCAATAAAATTAAATAATAAATAATAATAATAATAAATATCCTCGGACATTTGTTCACACACGGCTATCTGATCCCAAACTAAGCAGAGCTTGTAATATGGACAACCAGATCACTGATATACTACATATACTACTTTTTTTTTGTAAATACATACTTAAATAGATAATTACACCCAGACTCAGGACAAACAGACATGTTCATGCACACAAATGTGTGTCCTGGATGGGAATCGAACCCACGACCTGCGGCGTGATATCAGTGTGTTAACCAACCACGCCAACCGGCCCGTCAATTGACTGTGATATACAGACGGGCGGACGGACAAATTATAATAGCTCCTACTATTGGGCCAATATCTAGTGAATGTAGTCTAGTAGTCCACCACCCACCAGCAGAACTCACCACAGCGTCCAGGAGGCTGACGTTGGCCTGCGCTTGCAGCTCAGTCTTGAGATGCGCGACTCCTCCGCCGAGTCCGCTGAGTTCACAACTGAACTGTGCCCACGAGCCGCGCGTCGGGAAGATGGGCTCGTCGCGGTGATCCACACTCACTATGTGCCGCACTATCGACTTCATTTGGGGACCTACGTCACATTGGACAAAACACATTGTATACAAACAACTAAAACACTTAACAAAAGTGGAATTACATTTTTTTTTATTGTGGATAAGCTTGAATTTGGCTACAATCTCACTAAGGTAAGTGATGATGTGGCCGAAGGTGGTAAGCACACAAAGCCTAGATGGGAACTGGCTCTCAAGTGCAACTGTCGGAAAACACTGATAGGTGCTTGGCGACAGTTTTATGGTTTCCTCACGATGTTTTCCTTCACCGAAAGCTCAAGCTCATTGTAGGATTCGAACCCACGACCTTCGGCGCGGTATCCGACGTCACTTATCACTGAGCTATCATCGCCTTAAAATTACATTAACCATATAGTGACAGTGGTAGTTTACCGAACGGAAGTACATAAATAAAAAGCTGTTTTGTAACTTCTAACTGTGTCGCTACAGTAGTAATTTTGTTTTTTGCAGTTAATTTTTCTTTTAAAACCCAACGCAACACACAAAAACATCCACCTGACCTGGTTTAGTCAAATTATCAAAAAGTAGTTTCCTACCAGTTATTTTCATTTAAAGTACCTACGACCTTCATAAGTTCCTACTAGGACTTGAACTCAATAATTTGATGATGAGTCTGTACGATAATAATCTTCTGTGGCAGAATACTCCTAAAGGCCCTACAGGTCAAATAATGAATCAAATATTTAATAGGAAATGTATGAATATAAGAAAAGAAGATTTTTAGGATAAAAATAAGAATAATATAAGAAGAAGTGTATAAGTAAGTTAAAAGATAATGTATTTATGGAGAATTAAAATATTTAAGGAAAAGTTAGAAAAAGAACATGTTGGGGAAAATAAAAGGGGAAACCAATTTAGTAAGTGAATTTAACGAACGTATGAAAACGATTAACAAGGGCTTTGATCAACATGTCAGAGGAAAACGGAAAAATGCTGATAGTACTTGACTCACCGCTACTCTCTCTGACCTTGAAGCTGGTAGTCTTACTGAGCACCGACGTGTCGCGGACCAGCCCCTCCCACTGCAGGTTGTGTGTCGTCTGCAAGTATACGGTAAGTGGGCGCACGGTAGGGTACGGCCAAGTTCTTTATACAATGTGTCAAGATACGCACTGTACACATTTAAGGGTGCGTTTTACACTCAATATTTAATGGAAATGTATAATTTTTTTGGTCACCATTTATAACTAGTGTGTATTACGCAATATGCGGCTACTAATCATTATAAAGGGTGCTAACTATTGAAGATTAAGTTTTACCAATAACATTAAAGATAAAAAAATTACAAAACATTGAGTGACTTAAGGTCCTAAGACCCCACAGTGGGGATTGGATTTTCAAAATCATAAGTACCAATACTGTAACAATTTTACACTATGTCCTTTTCAAAATGTTGCCTTCCTCAGTTTCTTAACAGTTCTTTTCAGTTGAAGGCTGAGGGATAAATAATTGGCTGTTGCAGCTGACTTAATTATACTTACAGCAGGGGAAGTCCGGAAGGCGAGGTCCAGTAACATGCCACGGTCGAGCAACCGGTACCCTGACCATGGGTACTCGTGATTCTGCTGATATACCGTCGTGGAAACCCTACACCGAGGGGCATTATCAATATTATATTATCCTGTGACATTCTTAACTCGGCCTTCTGATCCCAAACTAAGCAGAGCTTGGAAACTAGATAACTGATATACTACATGTATTAATATAATATAGATGATTACAACCAGACTCGAGACAAATAGACCATGTTCATGCACACAAATCTCAGTTTTGGATGAGAATCGAACCCACAACCTGTGGCTTAACAGGTAGGTTTTTTACCAACCACACCAATCAGCTGGTCAAGTCTTAACTTATTAATATTAAGATAGGAAATATTTTAAGATGTTATATTACTTCCAGGCAAAAACTACTGAACGGATTTTGATGAAACTTGGCACACAAGTAGATCATATCCGGGAATAAAACAGGAAAATTCCCTTGGGAACGCGGGGGCAGCAACTAAAAATAAAATACATAAATACTACTTTTCGGACACCTATGTTATTTTTGTCAATACTGAAATAACGAATTTAAGGCAATGATAGCTCCGTGGTACTAACGGCGAATGCGTGACAAAGTTCGTAGGTTCGAATACTACAATGAGCTTGAGCTTTCGGTGAGGGAAATATTGTGAGGAAACAACGAAACAAGGGCGGTGGTAGGGTACTTAATAATACCTCTTGATTGGCTATCACAATCAATTTGATCCTGTTCTTTCTTATATACCACTAGCATCAACGAGGCAGGCGGGTCACTTGATGTTAAGTGACCACCGTCCCCTATAGACATTAGCAATACTATGAGGATTGCTAATGCAATGTGTTGTACACCATATTACAATACCTTTCTTTCATAATACATAATACGCTAATGCTAGTAAATAAGGAATGTACTCACACAGGTACAAGAGGCTTGTGGGGGTACGGCTTTATTCCCGTCACACTGAAATTCGACGAGCTTCTGTACCCCATACTGTATTCAGCTTGTACCTTCTCACCGCGTCCGAGGACATTCGGCATTTTTACACCTAGACGTGATTGATTTTATTACACTTAGCTCTTGCACTGCCGAGCGCCCAGTGAAGTTAATTTCAAAAACTAAGCACAGGGTATTGCAGCTGAATGTGAAACTAGAGCCAAATTTATTTTATGCATAAAGTGAGTCCAACTAAGCGGGCCCATTCAGTAGTTACGAAATAAAAAGAGACAAAATGAACGGCCTTTTAGAAGCGCAAGTCTGATCAAACTGAATTGCACTTTATTTGGCCGTAACAGTATCGATATTTATTTAAAAGTGTTTACAGAATGATCTTTCTGTTATTCTGTCTTACCTAGCACCAGATTTCCTTCATTTTCGGTGACAGTTGTGTTAACTCCACCCACTATACGTGACAACTCTTTCACTTGAAACGTTACCTAAAATAACATGTTTTGTCAATCACCGAGTTAAGTCACGAGGCGAAGGTCGTGGGTTCGAATCCTACAATGAGCTTGAGCTTTCGGTGAAGGAAAACATCGTGAGGAAACCATAACACGGTGGTAGGGTACTTTGTAGTACCCGACTGGCTGGCTACCACCCTCAAGTTGAAAATCTGTCGCCAAAACACCTATCGGTGTGTTCCGACAGCTGCACTTGAGAGCCAGTTCCCATATAGGCTTTGTGTGCTTACCATCTTCGGCCACATCATCACTTACCATGGTGAGATTGTGGTCAAACACAAGCCTATCCAGAATAAAAAAAAAATAACAAAATCAACCACACACCACCACGCTTTGTGTGCAAGTGCACACAAAGCGTTGTGGTCCCATTAATAAAAATAAATCAAAACATTTTTATTCAAATAGGCCTTTGCAAGAACTTATGAATAGTCTACTCTAACACACAGTTCAGAAGGTTGCTTATCACAACTCTGTAACCTTGCCGAGTTTCATGCCGGTTCCTCTCAGTTTTTGTTCGAATCCCGAACCGGTGGTTATTTGAAGGCTGACTTCCGAACCGGTGGTAACTTCTGTGATTCGACCTTCATAAGTGCCCTTCTAGGGCCTAAACTGAATAAATGGTTTTGACTTTGACTTTGATTTCTGTAGCTCGACCTTCATAAGTGCCCTCCCAGGGGCTACACTGAATAAACGGCACATATTTGCAATGGAGCTCTACAGCACTTACCTCGAGACCCTCAGGAGTGGAACCTGGACCAGTGGACACGTCTATATACACTCCGATGTCTCGGAAGCATCCCATCGAGTCTAAGGCACGACGGACCTGGCATTTTATACTGGATTAGATTTATTTCACATTCGATAGAACCTACAATACTATCAATGAAATATAACGACTTTTTTATTTAGTTCGTTGCCTATACTTTTTTCATCCAACAATGGTGAATTTTTGCATACATTTAGTTTATAGGGCAGAGAATTTCATAGGCTAATTTTTATACGGGGAATGCGGGTCTAGTAGGACTAAACACACTCACTTTTGGTACACGTAAGGAACACTTATTGAACGTATTTTTTATTGCTATTGTAACCACTATTTACGGTACGACGGTATAAGAAAATCTTACCTTATGAGCTCTAAGTATGACATCCTCAAAGTCTGTAGCATGGAACAGGTCGTCGATGGTACTCTTAATGATGTCATCTTTAGTACGATTCAGACCATCAACATGCACCCTGTCCACTCTCGCCTGGAAATTATATATTCACTAGTAAATAGAACAACTTCAAAATTTCATGCAAGTTGTATGTAATTTTCTTGAACTTGGCCAACTTTTACAGGAATGTTTTTTAGTACTAAGTATCAATTTTATTACAGAATCGCTTTTTTATGTCAAGAAGATAACGTAACAAAACTAAAACTCAAAATCTTTTTATTAAATTACCTAATTACAGGTGTTTTAAAAATAACTTTTTGACTATAGTAAGTGTTTGCATGCAATGTGTTTCAGTCCCTAGGAGGCAAAAACACACCAGTAGCTGGTTTGATTTTGAGGGTGGTAGCTAGCCAGTGAAGTATGACTTCCATGCTATAGTTACCACCCTATAACATTTGTCACAGCATTAGATGTCACTCCCACTGAGCTATCATTAATAACTTTTTTTTATTTTTTTTATTCTGCATAAGCTTGTGTTTGACCACAATCTCACCATGGTAAGTGATGATGTGGCCGAAGGTGGTAAGCACACAAAGCCTAGATGGGAACTGGCTCTCAAGTGCAGCTGTCGGAACACACCAATAGGTGCTTGGTGAGAGATTTTCAACTTGAGGGTGGTAGCCAGCCAGTCGGGTACTACAAAGTATCCTACCACCATGCTATGGTTCCCACGACCTTCGTTGCGGTATTCGACGTCACTTACCACTGAGCTATCATCGCTACCATAGCCATAAATTTTACACACTACATACCCTGACTCCGTCAAGATTAATTGTAGGCTTAGGGATGGGGTCGTCCTCCAATTCAATGGGTTCTTCAAACTCAAATATACCATCTCCTGCATCACCCATGCTGTTCTGTTCCGCCTGAAACAAGAGCCATGCACCTGCTGTGAACTTTCTTAGGCTGATGGTAAGATTAAAAGCTAAAGATCTTGAGAGAGTTCAAGAAGCATTTACCAGATAGTATTAAGATATTAAGGTTACCTGCACACAGAGGTCACACAGAGGTTTCTAGCATATACTGATGGATTGATCTATTAATTCAGTCTGAACAGCTAGGGTTACAAAAATGATATTATGCACACAGGTACCTTATAGGGTCCTATCATGGGACTTTAAATAAAATAAAAAATAAAATATCCTTGGAAATTTTTCACTATCTGATCCCAAACTAAGCAGAGCTTGGAAACCAGATGACTGATATACTACATAGACTACTTTTTTTTTGTAAATACATACTTAAATAGATAATTACACCCAGACTCAGGACAAACAGACATGTTTATGCACACAAATGTGTCCTGGATGGGAATCAAACCCACGACCTGTGGCGTGATAGGCAGTGTATAAACCAACCATGCCAACCAGCCCGTCAAATAATAAGCAGTGGATTGTAAAACTGATATAATAGGATATCTATGATTCAAACAATCCACTCCTCTTTCACAATGCACTCGAAAATACCTTTTACGATAACTTCTAAGGATAAAATAGGTGAAACCATGGAGCAGAAAGCCAGGACAATTGAGGTTTATTAGTCTCAAAAAGTGTTTTATTTTAGGTTGTGATATATATTAGGTTATTTTTGATTAACATTATTTAATTTTATTCTAAAGACTTTAGCAAAGTTTTTATTCTCTGACCCAGCTGTCAGTTTGTATGGACAATATGCGTAAAATAAATAAATAAAATATCTAAGGACATTCTTCATACTAAGACCATCTGATCCAAAACTAAGCAGAATTGGTAATATAGAGACCAGCTGATAACCATCCTAGAGGACTGGGTACCTAGTTTGGGGGCTAGGAAATACATACATGTATACCATTTTTTTTTTAAAACGATCGGTCTTTCTTTGATTGAATCAAAAGGACCAGTTATTTTCATGTTTTTTAAAAATGAATAACCTCAAATGTACGTTACCTTAGCGTGCACGGTACCCATTATTAACGATAACTATAAAAAATACTATTTATGAAACTGATTTATACGATTTATTATTATAAACATAAAAACAATTTAGAATTTATATTTTGAATTACATAAATATTTTTTTATTTAATGACAGGCCCAAATTCGAATATGGCAACATTAAAAAAGTTATGTCTTGTTTTTCTTTCTAATTATAGATAATTAATAAACGAAGAGTGTTATGATTTTTCCAATATTTATTGTTATTATTCTGTAAATAAAAATATGTAGTTACTTTTATTTCTTAACCAATCGATATTGTAATCAGCTGAGCTTTCTTAATGGCAATAATTGTAAGCGTTTCAATTTACGCAATGGAGTTTCACTAAAATAACGATCAATTTATTTACTTTTTAATAAAATATATTGCATCAAATAAACCAGTAAAATGGAAACCAATTTTGAATTAATTTTAATTAGTTTTTCTTCTTTCATTTCGTTATAGCTATAATTATTCTAATTTTTTATGTTTAGTGTATTAAACGATACAATGGGTGAACAAAACGGAACTGTTTGACATTATTAACATTATTTTTCCCTACTTGTCTACTTGTTTACATTCGAGTGCTGTATTATTTTATTTATCTATTCCAATAATTTGATAAATATGAGTAAAACAGAAATTATAAAGTTCTGTAAAAACTTGGGATGTTGTGATGGATGTTGCATTCGATATATTGGTCTCAAAAACCCAGCGGCTTACGAGAATACAAAGGAATTCATTCTGAATGTTAGTATTGCCTATTTTTTGTTATTCATCTATTATTTTATGTACTTAAAACTATTTGATCTTTAGATATTAGTGGTACTTTTTAACATAATATCATAAGAGTTGAAATAATTTGTGTTAATAAAACTTAAAATAACCTCAAAATGTTTGATAACCTATGTGCAAAGTTTTATACAAACCCAGTAACCTTATATTTAACATTCAGTATCTAGAGACAAACAAACAATCAAAACCAACCACAGACACTGTAGAGACCATAAATGGCCAGAGTCCTATAAAAGATAATACAAATAAAAGTGCAAACGAGACTGACGGTCCAAAAGCAGAACAGATTGATGAAAATTGTGTAGAATTAAATGGTGGACCGCCAGCAAAGAGGCTCAAAACAGATGGAGTATGTATCGGCTGTATGGGAGTACTGCAAGAGCATACATGGCCAGATAGCTTCGCTATGGTAAAAGAAATGCTTGAGAAGAAATGGTAAGTGTACATTTTTATATGTTGACAAACACAAACAGGCTGTCACATCACCTGATGGTAAGTGACTACCATCACCTATAGACATTAGCAATACCAAGTGGATTGACAATGTGTTGTACACCTTTTTACTTGTCTGGCTCTCAAGTGCTACTGTAGGGTAGTAGACTACCAACAGATGTTGTCATCTTGAGGGGGACAGCCAGCCAGTCGAGTACTACAAAGTACCCTACCTCTGTGCTATGGTTTCCTCACAATGTTATCCTTCACTGAAAGCTTAAGCTCATTGTAGGATTCGAGCCCACATATTTTAACAAATTGGTTATCCGTAGTGTGAATATACACATTGAAAATAAATAATAGTTTATGATATTTTCAGTTACGAATGTAAAACATTTGCCTGCGCTTTATCTGCTCCGATATCAACATTGTTAAGAGATAAAGCTATAACACTGAAGTTGAGAGACACCTTCAAAGACTATGATGCTAGTAAGTTTTGTTACGCAATCATTTCTGACCAGCATAATTAATCCAAACATAAAGGCCTGTCTAATCTAAAAATGTGCTCTAAACAGCATCTGTGTGGCAGGCTTTAAAGTGACTGTACAGTTTGATACGGGAGCGACAGTAGCGTCCACATTGTTGGCACATCAACTGAGGGTCGATAGATAGATGAGTTGGTGATGCGACACTCGTACTCATGTGTCTCTTCTCACTTTCGCATGGACCAGTACCTAACATAGAATAGAATCATTTTTTTTATAATTTTTAGTCATGATCATAGTTACTAAGTCTTTCAGTCGCATTCATTCTTTTCAGTTTTAATTTCTTCTTTTATGTTCTAGTCACATTCTCAAATTCACTGTAATGTCTAGTCCTCGTCCATACATGTCCAATCAGGTTTTAGTGAAATTGGCGGCTGTTCCACTAAAACATTCATGAACTTTTTGGGACAACCTGAAAAGTCACGATACACGATTTCATTTCACCTCACTTGTACACTTAGATTGATCTTTATTTGATAAAACGCCACCAATATTATTCAATAAAACTCAAAATACACCAATTAAATGAAAATAAAACGAAAACGCAACGTCACTTCGCAAGTTCCCGCCAAAAAGTCTAGAATCAATAATTGAGCTGAAGTGCCAACTGAAAATACACAAAACCTCTATTTTGAATATACTACCTGCCGTTCCTACCTGCACTTATGTTCCTGTGGGATCTAATACTTTCCTGATGTCGTGAAAGTGCCTCCGTTGATGTCGGCAAAGCGACATAGGTTAATTAGCCACTTTTTAGCCTCCCGCTTTCGGAGCGCTTATAACCTTATACACACCTTTTTACCTTAAAACTTTAGGGGTTATTGGAGTCGGTTTTAAAAGTCAAAACCATTTATTCAGTTTAGGCCCTGGAAGGGCACTTATGAAGGTCGAATTACAGAAGTTACCACCGGTTCGAAAGTCAGCCTTCAACTGAGAAGAACCGGCAAGAAACTCAGCAAGATTACATTTTTTAAATATTTTTGGACCATCTGTCTATACTGGCTTTTTTTTCAAATGTTTAACAATTTTATTCTTAAAGTAATACAAAAATACATTTTGAACAAGTTATGGTAAAGTTGTGTTATTTTTAGATCAACTAACGCCCCTTAAAGAAGCGTGGAAATGGTCCTTCGGTATACATCTCGCAACACACATCAAGATGACTTTAGACTCGGGTGCTATCTCACCTTTACTGATCACACTTAACATGGAGTATCCGGATGATTTGCAGGTGAGTCTTTGGAAGAGCGAGGTGTTACACTCCACCATTGAAAAGGGAAGATCTTCCACCAGGCTAGGTCATCGTGCCTGGGGACCGCACCACAACTGTACATGTTGGAATCTTGTATATATTGCATAGAAAACTTCATAAGCGCGATGTAGGTTATTAAAGCGCCATCTATCAGGCGATGATAGTTCAGTGGTAAGTGACGTCGGATACCGCGGCGAAGGTCGTGGGTTCGAATCCTACAATGAGCTTGAGCTTTCGGTGAAGGAAAACATCGGGAGGAAACCATAGCACGGTGGTAGTAGACCACCCTCAAGTTGAAAATCTGTCGCCAAGCACCTGTTGGTGTGTTCCGGCAGTTGCACTTGAGAGCCAGTTGCCTTTGCCCTTAAGGCATTGTAATAAGGTACAACACGTTGGCAGTCGCCCTGGTATTGCTAATGTCTATAGGCGACGGTAGTCACTTACCATCAGGTGACCCGCCTGCCTCGTTGTCACTAGTGCTACCATCAGGTGGGCCCTAAGCTTAGCGACCTTTTTCTATACTTTTCAGGAGCTTGAAATCTTGAAAACCCTGTCGCCTTCGCTATTTAAATCCCGCAGCAAGCAGAGAAGGCGCTTCACAGTAGAGTTCACGCGGCGCTCAGTAGAACAAGCGCTGGAGGGCGTGTCGCTTGAAGCGCTGCTGGCCGCTGGATGGGACGGTACTACACAGGGAAGCGCTAAGTGTGTGAGCGTTGTTTGTACTCATGCACCGGTTTATTTGGGTGGCAGGTACGTCATATTTATTATACATCTTTCGCGGGATACAAATTATCCTATGTTTTATTTTTTATCCTGGATGTGATGTATATTTTTTTTTTTTATACCACTAGGTGGCAAACAAGCTTACGGCCCACCTGATGGTAAGCGGTTACCGTAGCCTATGGACGCTTGCAACACCAGAGGCGTCTCGAGCGATGTATATGTGTGCGAAGTTTCATCAAAATCTGTTAACGTGTTTTCGTGACAAACTTTCACATTTATAATAGAGTATTTGAGTACAGTGAAAATATAGATAAAACTGTTTTTAGCTTTTAGCCCGCCAGACGTTGTTCTGCCATCAAATGAAAATAAAAAGAAACTTGGAACCATCAGTTTTAAACAATATTTAGAAAATTGAATATGGTCGTTAAGTTTTCTTAAAATTTCGAAGTTTCTGAGCAATTTTCTTATTTTTTTTTAATGTAAGAACCTTCTCCTTACAATAACAAATACAACAAAAAAAGAATCACCGAAATTGGTCCAGCCGTTCACGCGTGATGCCGTGACCAAGAAAATAGGGATTTATTTTTATATAATAGATTTAGCCATCGTAATATTTGAAAATATCTATAATGTTTATAAGAAATCATAAATAAAATCTTCATGTTTGACCACGTGATTGAAAACGGTACTGGCCGATTCTGAGTGTGACGTCACCTGCTTCTAAACACCAAAATGGAAAGAGTAAACCTAGCGCTAAACAGTTTAATAAATTATGTTCTGATATTGATATTTTTTGCACAAAACCAGCAAGTGTAAAACGTCTTCTGACACAAAGTTATTTTGCTTGCCCTGAGTGCGATGACCAAAAACTTAAATAGGTTTTATGCCAAATGGTTTCCAAGCATAATGATGTATAATTTGTGTATTTTAGGTTATTCTTTTTAATTATTTTTTTAAATTAGTAGTAGTACATATGTAGTATTTAGGCTTAGCAAAGTATCATAAATAAAGATCTCGTACATCGGTGGAGATTTGTTATTAGCATTTAAGATATTCATTTTCTTTGTTATATCATTTTATTTGCTGTAAATCTTCCTAAAAATAAATAAATAAAGTAAAGTTATGAAAGATATTTTGACAACTAAGTTTGTTTACGAGCAGGTGACGTCATGATATCACGTGACCTAGCCATTATGGCGTCTTAGCGTTTTGGTGGCCATTTTATTAATATAAACTTTGATGGTAATTTTTAAAGAAAATAGAGAAATTCACAAAGAATTAAGCAAATTGCAAATGTATTATACTAAAATATAATGAACAATTTTAGATTCTTTGTAAAAACTGTCGAATACCCTAAACTCGAACTCAAAACGTCATTTATTCAGTTTCCACCCTGATAAGGTACATATGAACGTTACAATTGACTCTACCACCGGCTCAATATACACTTACACTGACGAACACTCCGGCAAGACGTCTAAGCTAGTGCACGTGATGGCGCCGGCGGTCTATAACCGGCTGCCAGATAAAATTCTGGATACTTCCTCTAGGCCATTATTTAAAGTTAAATTGAAAAAATGGCTGGTTGAACAGGCATTTTATAAATTTGACGATATGATTAACTAATTGGTATATTTTGACACAGATCGGCTTAATACATTTTTTTTTAATTAGTATTTATTAATATTATTAGTATTATGTTGGTTGATTATTGTATTCGTACAATGTGATTATATATTTTTTTTGAATTTGTAATTTTATGAAGTTACACTTGCTGTTGCCAATAAAGAACTATGAACAAGAAACTCAGCAGACAAGTTTATACCCCAACTCTGTATATTTTTGTAGGTATATTAAACTGAGTCGTGAACTGCCTCAGACGCCGTGGCTACTGAACGGTAAGAGGATGATGGAGTCCTCGGTGCAGGAGATCATCTTCCAACCTATTGCCAGGATATACCAGTAAGTTTTGTTTGTGATTTGAAAAAAAATACTAATTCTGTTATCCCTAATATTCATAGATAAAAACATCGTTAGCAATGTTTTCCTTCACCGAAAGCTCAAGGATTCGAACCCACGACCTTCACCGCGGTATCCGACGTCATTACCAATGAGATGTCCCAGCATATTATCATTTTGTAGTACTCGACTGGCTGGACTGTCTGTCACCAAGCACCTGTTGGTGTGTTCCGGCAGTTGCACTTGAGAGCCAGTTGCCTTTGAAGCATTATAATAAGGTGTTCAACACATTGTCAATCCCCCTGGTATTGCTGATGAGTATAGGTGACGGTATTCACTTACCATCAGGTGACCCGCCTGCGTAGTGGTCACTGTGTAATGAAGTTCAAAACGTGTCCCAGGTTAGAACCTGAAGAAGTGGAACATCGTCTGAAGTTCATGGCGGCTGGGAGAGAAGACGTTGATGTACGGTGTCTGGGAGAAGGGAGACCCTTTGCGATTGAGGTCTGTTGACTTTTAAAAAAAAACCAGTCAAGTGCGAGTCGGGTTCCGTACATTTTTTTTAATAATCTTTTTCTGTTTTTAGTATTTGTTGTTATAGCTGCAACAGAAATACATCATCTGTGAATTCTACTGTCTAGCTATCATGGTTCATGAGATACAGCCTGGTGACAGACAGACGGACAGACAGCGAAGTCTTAGTAATAGGGTCCCGTTTTTATCCTTTGGGTACGGAACCCTAAAAAATATCTCTGGACATTCTTCACACCCTTCCATCTGATTCCTAACTAAGCAGACTGACATATGCAATACTTACCATCAGGTTATCACTCTGTTATCAGTCTGTTATCACTCTGTTATCAGTCTGTTATCAGTCTGTTATCAGTCTGTTATCAGTCTGTTATCAGTCTGTTATCAGTCTGTTATCAGTCTGTTATCAGTCTGTTATCAGTCTGTTATGAGTCTGTTATCAGTCTGTTATCAGTCTGTTATCAGTCTGTTATCAGTCTGTTATGAGTCTGTTATCAGTCTGTTATCACTCTGTTATCAGTCTGTTATCAGTCTGTTATCAGTCTGTTATCAGTCTGTTATGAGTCTGTTATCAGTCTGTTATGAGTCTGTTATCAGTCTGTTATCACTCTGTTATCAGTCTGTTATCAGTCTGTTATCAGTCTGTTATCAGTCTGTTATCAGTCTGTTATGAGTCTGTTATCAGTCTGTTATCACTCTGTTATCAGTCTGTTATCAGTCTGTTATCAGTCTGTTATCAGTCTGTTATCAGTCTGTTATGAGTCTGTTATCAGTCTGTTATCACTCTGTTATCAGTCTGTTATCAGTCTGTTATCAGTCTGTTATCAGTCTGTTATCAGTCTGTTATGAGTCTGTTATCAGTCTGTTATCAGTCTGTTATGAGTCTGTTATCAGTCTGTTATCAGTCTGTTTGACACACTTTTGGCAAAAATAATCAAATGATTGTACATTCCATCAGATTACAGACCCTAGAAGAGAATTGACAGCATCAGAGTTAGCTGAGGCCTGTGAGGAGATCTGTAAAGGGGGGAAGGTTCTAGTTAGGAACATGGTGCATGTGACTCGGTGAGTGATGCTTTTAATATCCTATCTCATGAAATAACATCTAATTACATATACACACACACACATACACACACACACACACACACACACACACACACACACACATACACATAACACACACACATACACACAATTAAAATGTTATTATATAAACTGTAATGGAAGAGCGGAGTCTCTGGAAGAGAGTAATTGAATACTTAAAAGGAGGCTCCAACTCACATTTATTATGTAAATGAAAATAAAAATTATTATTCTTATTATTATCTTTACTAATTTTGTATGTTTGTTCCTCAATCACGGTTCAATAGATCTTGATGAAACTTGGCACACTCGAAGATCTGGTCTTCCCGGGTCATTCATCCCATTTCCACTTCTTGCCGTTTCGACATGAATTCGGTAACACATTGGTAATCCCAATTGGATTGCATTATGTTACAAATAATTCATTTTTCATTTCGTTTCATTACAAATTGAAAAATAATCAAAATTGGTTGGTTTTCTTGAAGACGTAACTGGGACCCGTGGGATCTTATCTTTTCCCGGGACAAAATATAGCCTATGTTCATCAGGGATAATGTAGCTTTCTAATGGCGAAATAATGTTTCAAATCGGTCCAGTAGTTTCAGAGCCTATTCAATGCAAACAAACAATCAAATCTTTCCTCTTTATAATATTAGTATAGACAAAAAGATGCTAGGACTAAAATGCTGTACAAAAAACCAATTTCATATAATATAATTAATTAATTGTTATATCTTTGTCACAGGGACGATTTGACTGAACTGAAAAAAGGCGAAGAAACAAAATGTAAAACATATGAAGCGTTGTGCATAAAGTTGTCGCATTCCAAACAGGACTCTATGGTTAGTACAAATACGATTCAAATTTACCATTTTACATTACATTTTCTTACTGATCTTCGATAATTCCTCGGACATTTGTTCACGCACTATCTGATCCCAAACTAAGCAGACCTTGTAAAGTTGTACGCTTTTGTAGCGTAGCTTTAACATCCTCACATGATACCTAGTATAGCACAACTGGTGGAAAAGCAGCTTAACACCTTGTTTTTAGTGCGAGTGTGAAGTGTACGGTGAAGCAAGGCAAGTTAAGACTTCAATATGTCCATAAGTAATTGAGTAGCTGTGAAATATGGCAGGTTTATGTTATATTTTGGTTCATTGTAATTTGTTTGTTTAAGTGTAATCTGTTACTGTCAATAAAGGACTTTTTGGTAGGAACTTGGGAAGTGGCGTTGTGTTTTCGTTTTATTTTCATTAAATTCGTGTATTTTGAGTTTTATTGAATAATTTCGGTGGTGTTTTGTCCAATAAAAATCAATCTAAGTGCACAAGTGGAGTGAAATGAAATGAAAGCGTGTATCGTGACTTTCCAGGTTGTCCCAAGAAGTCCGTGAAAAGTTTTAGTGGAACAGCCGCAAATTTCACTAAAATTAGACTGGACTTATACGGACGAGGACTAGACTTTACAGTGAAAGTGACAATAAAACGTGACTATAGCATAAAAAAATTAATATTTTAAATTAAGAAATGGCTTAAAGGTCTAGATACCAAGCCAAAAACATTGAAAAAAAAACTGTCAATTAAAAAATCTTTAGTTGATTTGTATCTGGCAACATTTATTGAACCTGTAGAAGGGGCAGCTGCCCCTCCCTGCCCCCCTTAGCAACCCCCATGGGTGTAATTTAAAAAATAACACTTTCAGGCGAACGGCGACTCCCCAATAACAGTATCACAACAAGACATACAGAATATAAACACATATAGGAACACCCCGGCAGACCAGCCCGCGAGGATACACCTCACGCAGAAAACACCAATAAGGGTGCTGCATCGAAGACCCCTGCTCGCGAGGACGCGGAAGATACTGGACTTGAAAGCTGAAGTCGTGCCAGGTGAGAATGGATTGGGGTGTTGTGGCACCCTATTTTATGGGCTCTGTTGAGATTCCATAGAATAGGGTATTTGACAGGTTTAAGAAAAGTATCTAAACATGTTCATCCCACTATTATTATGAATGTGAAAGTTTGGATGGCTGTTTGTTACTCAATCACGCCAGAATGGCTAAACGGATCTGGATGAAAATTGGCACAGAGATAGATTATAGTCTGGAATAGCACATAGGCTACTTTTTAGATAAGATCCCACGGGAACGCGGGTGAAGCCGCGGGAGACAGCTAGCTCTAGCATAATACATTTGCAATTTAATTTTTGCATTGCTTAATTCTTTGTTAATTTCTCTATTTTCTTTAAAAATTAACATCAAAGGTATATTAATAAAAAGACCACCAAAATGCTAAGACGCCATAATCATAGAAAAATAAACACCTAGGTCACGTGATATCATGACGTCACCTGCTCGTAAAAAAACTTTTAGCTG
Source organism: Ochropacha duplaris (assembly GCA_951361185.1). Classification (NCBI taxonomy): domain Eukaryota; kingdom Metazoa; phylum Arthropoda; class Insecta; order Lepidoptera; family Drepanidae; genus Ochropacha; species Ochropacha duplaris. The sequence continues at coordinate 5,720,293 of OX592719.1, read as the reverse complement.
TCAAAAATATCTTTCGTAACTTTACAGTTACCAATTTGGTGTTTACAAACAGATGACGTCACACTCAGAATCGGTCAGCACCGAGCGTTTTCAATCACGTGGTCAAACATGAAAATTTCATTTAATTTATGATTTCATCATAAATAGTGTCATATACCTACTACGATCATGGCTAAATCCTACTCATATTATAAATGCGAAAGTATGTTTGGATGTGTGTGAAGATGTGTAGATGTTTGTTACTCTTTCAAGCAAAAACTACCGTATGGATCACTGCTAATAACGCATAGAATACTTTTTATCCCGGGAAAATATAAGATCCCTCAGAAAAGCGGGTAAAACCGCGGGGCGGAAAACTCGTCATAGATATTTTCAAAATTGGTTTATAAAAATGTTTACTGATAAGCTAACAACAGTTGTATCCATGTATATTTTCATTGTACACCCTATTGTATACAACATTTTCATGCAAAAATAAAACTATTCTATTCAGCTTCTATTTTTCTGCAGACCATCCCCAACTATTCGTCGTCCAAGTCCGAACAGAAGCGGGGACATACGTGAAGGAATGGGTGCACGGCGAACTTGGCCGAACGCGCCCGAGCTTAGCCGAAGCGATCGACGCGCCGCTCGATATATTAGCGCTAGATGTTGCTAGCGTCGATCTATGTTGGCCTGATAAACCATGATTTATTAAAACAATTTGTTTATACTTACTGTCGTTTTCATTATTACCTGCACTGCACTTTGGCGATGATAAAGTCAAAGTCAAAACCATTTATTCAGTTTAGGCCCTAGAAGGGCACGTATGAAGGTCAAATTACAAAAGTTACCACCGGTTCGGAAGTCACACAACAACAGAACCTGCAAGAAACTCAGCAAGGTTACATTTTTAAAATATTTTTGGACCATCTGACTACCTATATGTCTGATTGTGACGGTGGTGACGTTGGATACCGCGGCGAAGGTTGTGGGTTCGAATCCTACAATGAGCTTGAGCGGTGAAGAAAAATATTATAGTGAGGAAACCACACAAGTTGACCTGTCACCATGCTTCGTTGGTGTTGTCCTGTTGGTGTGTTCCGACAGTTGCACTAAGATTCAGTTGCATTTATGGCATTGTAATAAGGTGTACAACACATTGGCTATCCTCCTGGTATTGCTATTGCTATAGGCGACGGTAGTCACTTACCATCAGGTGACCCGACTGTCTAGTTGTCACTTGTGGTAGTAAAAAAAAACATAAAAATACTAGAAAATAACGGACACGTAAAATTCCTACTTTTTATGATTTTTAATTAACGATAAGGGGTAGCTGTTTATTTATGACGTCACAAGTATGTATTTCATACAAATCTCCATAAATAAATCAATAACCATTTTGACACTTAATAAAAAGAAGCTGATTTGATCTGTCAGTCACCATCCCTATTTAATGAGTGTAACGTTTGTTCAAAATTCATTGGGGCATTGGAGTGGATCATATTATGTAGGTGTACTAATAGACAATATAGGTAATAGGCGGTGAGTAAGGTTGCCAGAGCTCCTTAGAGGAGGCACTGCGCTGACGCCGTAGGGACCGACGGTATTGTGGAGTTGCTATTGAGTGGTGCAGGCGCAGCATGTTGGCGTGCGGTTAGGGAGACCCGGTGAAACGGTTGACCGCTGGCCGCCCGCAGATAGAATGAGTTCCCGAACCCAGGGATTACTTAATCTCCACCCTGGGAGGCTGAACTGCCATCTGGCGAAAAATCCCTGAAGCAGTTGTCGTGCCGGAGAAGGAGACCGGAGTGGACCCGACTACTGCGTCAGGGGGGGACCGGGGGCCCTTCCAACTGCCGCGCGGGCAAGCTGCATATCCTGCCATTTACTCTTTAGCTGCTCAATATCGCACTATTTGCCTCTTTTACCGTCGGCACAGTGACTCCTTTTACCTTTTACCTTCTTCAAAAAAAAAAATGGTCACACGGAAAAAAAAAGTAAGTTTTACTCAGCGGCATCGTCCTCCACGTTCATAGTGGATTTTTGCAACATCAGAGGACTTCACTCAAATTTAAACGCAGTCCACCAACATCTCGAGACTGCAAAGCCGACCTTGCTTTTTCTCACGGAGACGCAAATATCGTGCCCAGCCGATACGTCTTACCTCTCCTACCCCGGGTACAAGCTCGAGCACAATTTTGTGCGTGGTGCTGGGGTATGTGTGTACGTTCGGGAGGATATTTGCTGTCGCCGTCTTCGTGGCCTCGAAGACAGGGACCTGTCGATTTTATGGGTACGCGTGGACCATGGCGGCCACACCTGAATCTACGCGTGCCTTTACAGGTCTCACAGCGGTGATTTGGACACAGCTCGACTTTTTGAACACCTGCAAACTACGACTGACAAAGTTGTTGAGCAGTACCCTTCTGCAGAGTTAGTGATTTTGGGAGATTTTAACGCCCATCATGTTGAATGGCTCGGATCTCGGTCCACTGACTATGCGGGGAGGGCTGCTTATGAATTTGCCCTGGCCTATGGATTCTCGCAGATGGTACATTCTCACACGAGAGTGCCAGACATCGAGAACCACACCAGCTCTTTACTGGATCTTCTGCTGACTACGCGCCCGGACGGATATTCCATCGCAGTGGATGCGCCTCTAGGCTCATCGGATCACTGCCTCGTTCGGGCCCAAGTGCCATGTTCGCGACAAGATTCACGCCGGCCAATCGGATGGCGTCGCGTCTGGCACTACAAAGCAGCAGACTGGGATGGATTGCGTGAATTTTACGCATCGTACCCGTGGAGGCAGATATGTTTCGCTTCAGATAATCCTGACACCTGCGCAGCTGCCGTCGCTGAAACGATACTAGCGGGTATGGAGTGTTACATTCCAAACCCGTTAGTTGCTGCAGGAACAAAAAAAAGACCGTGGTTTAATCGGCCTTGCAGAGAAGCTAGGCTCCTCAAGCAATCTGCTTTTGAGGCTTGGACCACGGCTAACATTAATCAGGACCCCAACATATCTGTCGCGAAACGCAAATTAAATGCTGCCTCGAGGTCCAGTAAACGAGAAATTGCCAGGGCTAAATTCGAATTCGTCGGCAGAATTGGGGAGCGACTTGCAAGCTATCCTTCTGGGAGCCGTGCTTTCTGGTCCCTCGCCAAAGCTGCCGAGGGAAACTTTTGTCAGTCATCTTTGCCACCACTCCGTAAGCACGATGGCAGTCTGGCCCATAGCGCTAAAGAGAAAGCCGATCTCCTGGGTACTCTCTTTGCCTCGAACTCGACTTTGGATGATGGAGGGACCGAGCCACCTTCCATCCCGTGGTGCGGCATCTCCATGCCAGAGATTTCTATTACACAGCGAGAAGTCCGGCGGGAGTTGAGCTCTCTTGACATTCATAAGTCGAGTGGGCCGAACGGCATTCCTGCAGTGGTGCTTAAGCAGTGTGCCCCTGAGCTGTGTCCTGTACTGACGCGTCTTTTTGCGCTCTCATACTCCACACAAACAGTCCCAACTTCGTGGAAGACTGCCCACGTGCACCCAGTACCAAAAAGGGCGATAGATCTGACCCATCGAATTACAGGCCTATTGCTATAACCTCCCTTCTTTCTAAGGTTATGGAGCGTGTAATTAATACACAGCTCCTCAGATACCTGGAAGAACACGAACTGATCAGCGACCGCCAATACGGCTTCCGCCATAGTCGCTCGACGGGTGATCTTCTGGTGTATCTTACACACCGCTGGGCTCAAGCCATTGAGAGTCAAGCTGAGGCATTAGCTGTAAGCTTAGATATAGCAAAGGCGTTCGATCGGGTCTGGCATCGGAGTCTTCTGTCGAAGTTACCATCTTTTGGACTGTCCGAGGGTTTGTGCAATTGGATTGCCAGCTTTTTGTCAAATAGAAGCATAAGAGCCGTGGTTGACGGTACTTGCTCTGATAATTTGAACATAAATGCTGGTGTCCCACAAGGCTCCGTGCTGTCCCCGACTCTCTTTCTTCTGCATATCAATGACATGTTATCTATTGATGGCATTCATTGCTATGCAGACGACAGCACTGGGGACACGTATTATACGGGCCGAGCAAACATCCCTCGTACTAGTGTGGAGGAAAGTCGCAGACAACTTGTGTCTGTAATTGAGACCACCTTGTCCACTGTCTCCGATTGGGGATGTGCCAATCTGGTCCAATTTAACCCCAACAAGACACAAGTGTGCGTATTCACCGCCAAAAAAACTCCATTTTCTGTGGCTCCACAATTCCTCGGCACACCCCTTTCCATCTCAAAGAGCCTCGGGATCCTTGGTGTCGACATCTCCAGTGACGTTCAGTTCCGTAGTCACTTAGAAGAGAAGGCCAAGTTGGCTGCTAAAAAGCTCGGTGTGCTCAATAGGGCTAAGCGGTACTTCACTGCGGTGCAAAGACTACAATTATATAAGTCGCAAGTCCGCCCCCACATGGAGTACTGCTGTCACCTCTGGGCTGGTGCACCTAAGTACCAACTTGAGCCTTTTGACTCGGTTCAGAAACGGGCTGTGAGAATTGTCGGCGATCCTGAGCTCACAAGCGGTATCGAGCCTTTAAATCTAAGGAGAGACTTTGCCTCCTTATGTGTGTTCTACCGCTTGTACAATGGGTTGTGTTCAGAGGAATTGTTCGATATGATGCCCACGGCAACTTTCTACCATCGCACCGCCCGCCGTCGACAGGGAGTTCATCCTCACACCTTAGAACCAAATTGGTCGCGTACAGTGCGGTTTGAGAGACATTTTCTCCCGCGCACGATCAGGTTGTGGAATGAGCTCCCTGTAGAGGTGTTCCCTAAAGACTACAGCATGGGGTTCTTCAAAAGAGGAGTAAGAAGGTTTATGCAAGGTCGGCAACGCGCTCGTGACGCGTCTGGTGTTGCAAGCGTCCATAGGCTACGGTAACCGCTTACCATCAGGTGGGTCGTAAGCTTGTTTGCCACCTAGTGGTATAAAAAAAAAAAAAAAAAGGCATGATGACTGATTTTGAAATACGATTAAGACTCCTCCATTGAAAAGGGAAGATCTTCCTTGAGGCTAGGTCATCGTGGCTGGGGACCGCGGTCCAACTGTTGATGTTGGAATCTTGTATATATGCAGATCGCATGGAAAACTTCGTAAGCGCGATGTAGGTTATTGAAGCGCCATCTATCTAGGAGTCGTGCGAACTATATCTATGTGTAGATAGATGTCGCTACACGATCCTATTATACCCTAAAGTATCTACTATTACCAAAAAATATATTATTTCTGCAGGAAACTATGTTTTATTAGGAAAATAATGCTATTTAAATTTAAAATTTTAAACTCGCTCCAATACGACCCCTCTTGTCATGGCGTCCGTCGTGACGTCACGGTCATAAAGATGAAAGAAATACTAGGGAGCTAAAGCAAAAAATCTGTTATTTTGCATATTAAATATGAAATCCAAAGTAAATAAGTGGTGTGTGGGCAACTGTAGTCCTTTAGTGCGTTATTACGTCAATAAAAACTCCTAACAAAATATATTTACTGATATTAGCTGTGATAATCATTTGGACGAAAGTTTGTTTTTACTTTATTTCATACTTATTCTAATATTATGTACTAGGTACTCTAACAGATTTAATATCCTTTTTAAGCTTAGAATTCGTCTCTTGAATATATTTATTTTGTGTTTTTATCCTCTTTGGAAGTACTTACGAAACAAAGTGACTTTTACAATAACCTATCATATCGTGACGTAATTCTCTCTGATTGGTGTTCAACTTAAAATGGCGGCTGCCGTATTGTGTGGTTTTATATTATTAAATAAATTAATAATCTCGCCCCAAATTTGAAAATAAATACGTTTTTCAAAATCTATTAATACTACCTCACTAGATAAAAACATTCGTTTATAGATTTTTAGTCACTGTCATCATGCCTATTATGATGCAATGTGGAAGTGCGTATTACAGTAATAACTAAGTAAATTGATGCAGCTTTTCATTTTCTGTCTCGTAGTCAGATGGTCCAAAAATATTTGAAAAATGCTGAGTTTCTTGCCGGTTCGTCTCAGTTGTTGTCTGACTTCCGACCCGGTGGTAACTTCTGTAATTCGACCTTCATAAGTGCCCTTCTAGGGCCTAAACTGAATAAATGGTTTTGATTTTGACTTTATGATGTGCCGGTTTTCTTACTTAGGGTAACTACAAACCTAAGTATATCCATGCTATGTTTCGGACTAAAAATTAATTTATTTTAAAGAGTGGCGATCGGATACATTTGATGCCTCTAAATAAACTGTTGTTTAATAATTTATTCCTCCGGGGCTGGTTCCGTGGGTTCTGCTGGTGGGTCCGTCGGTTCATCAGCTGCCGGCTCCGCTGCCGGTGTCCCATCTCCTCCATCACCCGTAGCACCACCGCTAGTTGTATCACCAGCTCCTGCATCACCACCAGTTGTATCACCACCCCCTGCGTCACCACCAGTTGTATCAGCACCGCCTGCGTCATCTCCACCACCACCTGCAAACAAAAGTTTAACAACCTACTCGACCAAAATGTATGAAACAGCAGATTCTTCATGGTTTCGAACTGGAATTATTAGAATTTATTATGATTTTTTTTTAACTGATCTAAGTACATAAGCCATGAATAAGATAGGGCAGAGAGATGATTTTTATTTTATCCAAGTCCTACTTAGTACATAAATGTAGTAACAGCGTTATATTTGCGCGTTTTGTTTTTGCATTAATCATTTTTATACAAAATACAAAATTACACTTTGTTGAAAGATTTATTTCTGCATACTTACCATCTGGACTTGGAGGAATAGTTGTTATATCCTTTTCTATCCAATCACTGCAAATATGTAATATGTTTTAGTTGTGTTCGGGGATTACTGCTATCAGTTACATATTTATTTTTCGAATACAATACATATCCGGCCGGTAGGTTTCATCCAAATAAGTCATGTATATAAAACTAAACACAAAGATAGTTAATCAAATTGATATATGTATGGGATATTGATTATCCCGCGAAACAATCAATGCCTCTGGATCGCTTGAAATGGCATGGACAAGTAAATATTAAATAGATAATCGCTAGAGATTTGAAAATGAATGAAGATATAACTCACATTGGCGCTTTGCTGATCTTTGGCATTTCTCTAGCAGCTACTGCTCTCGCCTCCATTATTTCTCTGAAACAAACGACTGACTAAAAAAGTCGAGGATGGTTGACAGTTGGCAAACGGATCATTCAGTTTCACGTGAATTCCTTTTCATAATCAGTGACGATTTAGTTTAGAGGAGAAACGTGGGTATTATCCGGGGTGAAAGCCCTTCTGATAGACGTTCATTTATTTCCACTTACCTACGGTGACTGAAGGTAACTCTTGTGGCAAATAAACTATATTTTAGTTCTAAGAACTTAAAAACACATAGGTACGTATACTAAAATTATAAAGAGGAAAAGTTTGTGAGGTTGCAGGGGGTAATTTCTGGATCTACTGAACTGATTTTGAAAATTCTTTTACCAATAGAATGCCACGTTATCTGTGAGTGTGAGGCTTTATATTAATCCCACGGGAAAGCAGGTGATACCGCGGGGGACAACTAGTATATAATATAAATACTTAAGCAACTTGATGCTGATCTGTCCACTCGGCAGCCGTGCCTCAACTGGGTTGGAGACCATGATCAACCCCTCTTCGTGAACCATCTCTATTGACTCCAATAGATTTTCATTAGAGTCGTAATAGAAGTCGCCAATAATTGTCTGTTGGGAAGAATATATTCTAGTAATCTTATAAATGCCAAAGTTTAATTGCTTTTACGTTTTCTTCGTAACTCCATAACGGGTGAACAGATTTGTATAAAACATGGCTCATATATAGTTTGAAATACGTGACTTATTTATATAGGTAGGTAAGTACCTTATATTTATTTCATCTTGTTATTATAATTAATCGCGTTTTTTAGTTAACGTCTATAAAACTATGGCCCTTCTTGCGGGAGAATTCAGCAGTATGGTTCCCTATTTGGCAGGTGTAGTCATGAACTGCAGATACCAGATGAACGCGAATGCTATTTTGTGATTGGCCCGAGGCAAGCTTCTTGAGATTTGTTATTTAAATATATAATAATTATTATTAAAAATAGTTTTTACATTCTGTAAACTGGGAAAGTATTTGTAACTTTGATTTTTGCTCATGAACCTTCTACTCGGCGCCAGCATTCTTCTCAATGCAATGCGCACTGGCTTCGCTGTCTTACTTTCTTTAATAAGAGTCAGCAATCGTATTACTGACTCGTAGTTCCAATTGGGAGAGTCCACGTAGCCTGGTGGAATGCGCTCGATACTGGCTGAAGACAATACGGATAAATAATGTTATATGTCTATAATTTTATGGCGGTTTAACCCCCATTTGAAGTATGAAGTAATGTTTATTCTTTGGCCAAGGTATACGCTAGTCTTCTGGTGTCTAACAGGCGCTTTGAAATGTCTTGAAACAATCAACGGTCTCCTGCCCCCCAGTGTTTCTACCCCAAACGGTTCTTTATACGGCAATATGAATTCTTTGTCAAGGTTTCCATATTTGCGCCGCTTGAGAGATTTATTTATTTATGATTGAGTATTTTACCATTAATTTGTATTGGAGCCAGCTTCTCAATATCCTCTAAGAACCGGATTTTGTGATATTCTACCAATCTATTTAACCATCCTGTACGTTTAATGCTAATAGTTGCATTGGCTAACGAACAACATAAAAGTAACACACTGTATCTCTGAAAAATAAAACAAACTATAAATAGAGGGTAAGTATTTTAAATTATATATAAAAAAAAAATTATGTTATACTGTTACTCACAACCTGCATCTTCGGTTATACTTCTAAATAATAAAAAGGATTTTTAATTAGGTACTCGGTGTTTATTGCGTACCGTAATGTGGTGATTAAAAGCTTCAGTGAATACGTAATAAATTGTCAATGTAATGGGTTATTTTATTTATACACCTGTGGACTTATCATGAGTATGACATATACATATGTATATACATATCATGCAAAATATTGTTGCAAGACTAAGCAGTATGCTGCCTTGTCATGTAACGTTGCTTGTGGTTGAAATATTTTTAGATGTACCTTTAAAATCTGTTGCAATATCGAAACGTAAAATCATCATGACATTGACACTGACATAAGCTAACATCAAAATATGCATGAATTTATTTCTAACATAAACCATTATCTCTATCTCTGTCTTCCTTAATTTGTTAGAAAGAAAGATAACTTATGCAATGATAAGAATAAATATTGATGTTTATATTCAGGTCAGGAACGCATTTCGTAGGACGTGTCTAAAGATTCGCTAATAATTTATGCGAACGAAATAAAATTTAAATTTTACTAAACACGACTGAACTAGTACCAGTAATCGTTCAGAAAAGCTATATTTATCTAATAATGGTTTAATTAAACACTGAATATTTGACACCTAAGGAGTAAACAACGTGATACATAAACATATTCATTTCGCTTAGAATAGATGTAAACAAAATATTTCTTTCGAAACAATGCTTTGATACATCTCGTGAAGGTGTGAATGTGGGGGGTTTCGCATATAATTAAATCGTTCCATTGGAAGAAGTTCAAAATGAGCGGTGTAAACAGAGATGCACCTTTGGGTATCCAATTTATTCAAAAAATATCTGGAAGATGTTGTCCGCGACTTCAAATCAACAGATTGCTATGGTAAGTCACGATTCTCTTTTTATTATGAAGCCAAGGTCTCGTTCTCATCGTTGCAGCTATAGGTCACGCACGATATATTCAGATTTAAATAGGTATAATTAGGAAACTGTAACCCGACCTTAGGGCCTTTTCCCGATCTGACGCTGGTTTTAGTAAATAAAAAAATATTTTAGATATCTGTTGAAATATCAATGATATATTTGTTTCTTAATGTCTAGATTTTGCATTGTTTTTATTTGGAATTTGTTTCAGCCATATAAAAGCTTTGTTTGTATATTTGCATGTGCCATATTCAAGAATCACTAGTTCTTTTTTTTAAAATCTTTAAAAAAAAAAAATTACCTATCCTAATGATTGATATAAAGCTATGTAACATGGCTAAAATGAGGGCATGTTATATAAACACTGAGCATTTAGTATTTACCTACTAATATTGTTAGATAAACTCAATAATTTGAATTAATTGCCTTTATTATTGTAGTCAGTTTACTTCTAGGCTTTGAGTAACAACTGGCTACTGAGAGTGTTGCCTGCTGAAGGTCCAAGGGGATAATGGAAAATGGGAAAAGTATAAGTTGTAGTTACAGTCAAGATCACATGAAGCTTTATACATGAAGGCGATGATAGCTCAGTGGTAAGTGACGTCGGATACCGCGGCGAAGGTCGTGGGTTCGAATCCTTACAATGAGCTTGAGCTTTCGGTGAAGGAAAACATCGTGAGGAAACCACAGCACGGTGGTAGGGTACTTAGTAGTACTCAACTGGCTGGCTACCACCCTCAAGTTGAAAATCTGTCGCCAAGCACCTGTTGGTGTGTTCCGGCAATTGCACTTGAGAGCCAGTTCGCCTTAATAAGGTGTACAACACATTAGCAATCCCCTGGTATTGCCAATGTCTATAGGCGACGGTTGTCACTTACCATCAGGTGACGCGCCTGCCTCGTCACTTGTGACATAAAAAAAAAAAAAAACTTGTTTATAGTGGGAGTCTCTACCTCTACCTGCCACCAAGCAAGTCTAGTTGACTTAGAACTTTGGTTTTATTTCTTGCATTTTTTAATCTCTAGGGGGCAGCTGCCTCGCCATGCCCCCCTCGGCGACGCCCATCTACAGTGAAATCAACTTATTTTTAAATAATAAAAAGAAACTTTCTTTAATCCTATGGGCATAATCAATAGCTCAAGGTGTTAAATTTATTTTAGAAGCTTGCATTTTTTCATTATCAATACCATTCTGTATTATTTTAATTAATATTATCCATTTTAAATGTTTTTCCATGTATCCTTATCATAAATATTAAAAATGACTCAATTTTTTTTAAATCTGTTCCTGGTTCTTAGCTATGGAAACGAGGCAAACAGATAGTTATGTTAGCATTTATAATATTACAATTAATAAATGGAATGGATGCTACACAAATCATCTTAACAAAAGAAAGTAGCCTATGTTCTTCAAGATATTTAAAATAATTTAACAGTTTGTTTTCTAAAACTCCACAAAATTTTACACATACATACACTCCAGCCTTGAATTTCCAACAAAGATAGTTTGAAACATAATACGGTAAACAGAAAGGAGTCTAGTTTGCGAGCGATGCTCATTGTTTCAAAATGAAAAGGCTTTGTTATTAAATGATTGAGTTGATGACTAACTACCTCATGAACAATCTCTTACGTACCAGTATGTGTAGCTTTGTTCTATATTTTGTTACAATTTACTACATTATTGAGTCTTTTTTATATGATCATTGAGTAGACTTATTATTAATTTTCATGTAATATTTTTTTTTTATTTATTTATTTATTTTTAGGAAGATTTACAGCAAATAAAATGAATATCCTAATGCTAATAACAAATCTCCACCGATGTACGAGATCTTTTGATACTTTGCTAAGCCTAAATACTACATATGTACTACTACTAATTTAAAAAAATAATTAAAAAGAATAACCTAAAATACACAAATTATACATCATGATCGGCTTGGTGATGGAATTTAATCCTACTGATAAATAATACAAGTACAAAAACGTGTGACCAAAACCAAGTTCTTTTTATTGAGTGGAATAAGTCAGTTGACATTTACCTTATTTAAATTATATTCAAATACATAGATTATGTAACGGCCAGTATCAACAACACTTGGAAACCATTTGGCATAAAACCTATTAAAGTTTTTGGTCATCGCACTCACTCAGGGAAGGAATCAAAATAACTTTGTGTCAGATATGCTTGTTTTTACTGTGATGTTATAGTTATGTATAAATTTTTTACATGATTTTTAAGTACTAGTTTTCCGGCCGCGGTTTCACCTGCGTTCCCGAGGGATCTTATCTTTAGGAGGATAAAGAGTATCCTATGTTTTATTCCTGGATACAATATATCTGTGCGCCAAGTTTAATCAGAATCAGTTCAGTCGTTTTTGCGTGATTATTATGGATGTTTCCCATCTAGGCTTTGTGTGCTTACCACCTTCGGCCACATCATCACTTACCACGGTGAGATTGTGGTCAAACAACCTTATCCTGAATGAAAAAAAAAACATATTTCAACAACAACTATTTGTTCTGATCAAGGCCAAAGCAATATGTAGGTATTATATATGTTTTCAACTAGCTACATATAATACCTATTTTGTAACCCTAGGTAGGTAGGTAGGTAGGTAGGTGGGTAGGTAGGTAGGTAGGTAGGTAGGTGGGTAGGTAGGTAGGTAGGTAGGTAGGTAGGTAGGTAGGTGGGTAGGTAGGTAGGTAGGTAGGTAGGTGGGTAGGTAGGTAGGTAGGTAGGTAGGTAGGTAGGTAGGTAGGTTGGTAGGTAGGTAGGTAGGTAGGTAGGTAGGTAGGTGGGTAGGTAGGTAGGTAGGTAGGTAGGTAGGTAGGTTGGTAGGTAGGTGGGTAGGTATTTAAGGTATTTTATACGGCCTAGTTATTCTTCCATTAAAGTAAAACATGGCGCTTAGAAGGCTGAATGTAGATATGACCTTTGCCTACCTTCACTGACTTATGTGTAGACACAGCTTATACTATTCTTATAAACGTGTGCAATCACTAGTAGTAACGAGGCGATGATAGCTCAGTGGTAGTGACGTCGGATACCGCGGCGAAGGTCGTGGGTTCCAATCCTACAATGAGCTTGAGATTTCGGTGAAGGAAAACATCGTGAGGAAACCATAGCACGGTGGTAGGGTACTTTGTAGTAACCGACTGGCTGGCTAACACCCTCAAGATGAACTGTCGACAAGCACCTATCGGTGTGTTCCGACAGCTGCACTTGAGAGCCAGTTCCCATCTAAGCTTTGTATGCTTAATTCTATTATCAGGGCCGGATCTGGCTTTTTGTGCTTCAGCCCAGGTCCCCGTGGATTAAAGGGGCCCCCAGCTAAGTCAAGTAAAAGTCAAAAATAGACGATAATGCGAAAGAATCCATAATTTTATTAAATTAAACAGATCGTATGGTTTGCAGCCCTGCGAATCCTACGATTAATCAAACCAAGGCATAATATATTATAAAATAAATCAAATATTATACTGTCTCATTTTTTCAATACTTTGAGTAATTAGGTGGGCCCCTAAGTAGTATTAGCCCAGGGCCCCCTAAACTCACGGTCCGGGCCTGTCTATTAGAGGTATCCATAACCATTTCTATTTATTGCTGCTTTTGGCTACAAAAATGCGATTGAAAATGGTTTTCTAATAACTATAGAGCTTTAAGTTACATAAAGGTGATAACAAACACTTTTATATGACCATTCGTTTTATTTATTTATTTATGTTGCGTTTTATTATTTATTAATTAAAACTAGATCTCAATAGCAAGGTTATTGAAGGAAGTTGACCGCTGTAAAATCGAGATAAGATAAAAATGACATCACAATGGCGGAATTAATATCAAATTGTACAAACAAAGTGCTGAGTTCGTTATCAACACTTTTTAACGATAAGTGGAATTGAAAAAAGTGTTTAATTACTGCATAACACTTAACGAAACTTCATTAAGTATTTTGATAGACACTAAGTGCCCGCGGTTTCACCCGCCTGTATTTAATAATAATAATTATATATTTATTCATCTCATCACAACACAAATATAGTAGGATTAACAAAAGAGAAAAACAATATATATTTACCTACCCTTATTAGGCTCGCCTGGTAGTGACGTCGGATACCGCGGTGAAGGTCGTGGGTTCGAATCCTACAACGGGCTTGAGCTTTCGCTGAAGGAAAACATCGTGAGGAAACCATAGCACGGTGTTAAGGAACTTTGTAGTACTCGACTGGCGCCATACCACACACAAGTTGAAAATCTGTCGCCAAGCACCTGTTGGTGTGTTCCGGCAGTTGCACTTGAGAGCCAGTTGCCTTTAAGTCATTGTAATAACGTGTAAAACATATTGGCAATCCCCTTGGTATTGCTAATGTCCATAGGCGACAGTAGACACTTACCATCAGGTGACCCGTCAGCTTCGTTATCACTTGTAGTATAAAAAAATCGGCCAAGTGCGAGTCGGAATCGCGCACGAAGGGTTCCATAAAAAGGCAAAAAAATCACGTTTGCTGTATGGGAGCTTTTATTTTGTTTTTAGTACTTATTTGTAGTTATAGCGGCAACAGAAATACATAATATGTGAAAATTTCAACTGTCTAGCTATCGCGGTTCTTGAGATACAGCCTGGTGACAGACAGACGGACAGACAGCGAAGTCTTAGTAATAGGGTCCCGTTTTTACCCTTTGGGTACGGAGCCCTAAAAACATAAAGGGAAATGCTAGATGCGTCTCTCGAAAAAACAATTTGATAATTTCCCTCCACGCGGTAGTAACATAATTATGAAACTCATAATAAGCTAATAGTTATATCATAATGTAATTAAACTTATGTAAATGTCTTCATTACCGACTCATTGGCCTCAAAACTAAATAGATAAAGTAATTAATTATACAGTTTCGGTTCACTTCACGCGAGTGTCCGCTGGGGGTCTTAGGGAGCGTTCAAGTATTACGTAACGAATTTGGGGGGTGGGGGGGGTCTTGTAAAACGTTACGATGCGTTACAGGGGAGGGAGGGGGGTTTGAACTACTTGTTACGTAACACTTTATTTTAACATTTTCGGTACTTTACGCCACATAATTGTGACTTTTAGGTCAAAATGCTCACTTGATGGTTACGTAACGTTTTACTAGGGGGGAGGGGGGGTACAGAAAATTGTGACGGCGCGTTACATGGGGGGAGGGGGGGGTCAAAAATCTCCAAAAATTGCGTTACGTAATACTTGAACGCTCCCTTATATTGTATCTTTTGATGACAATGAAGAATGTTAACTAATTTTGAATATTAGCTCTCCATATTCTCTGTCAAAAATAAAAAATACAAGTGAAAGAATTACTTCGATACGTCAATTAGTTTCCGATTTATAGAAGTAAACGTGCGATGCGGACTCGTACTCGATGTGACGTACTCGTGTGACGGTGTGACGTCATCTCGCTACACTCGCTCATAGCGGAGCGTTGCAAAGTGACGTCACATGCGGTCACGTGACTGTTAGCGGGACTCGATATTTATCGTAAGTTTAAATGCGTGTAAAATCAAAACTAATAGGTATTATTGACTACAACAAAAACTAGTGTATTTGTATACATACAAGCTTTACATTCTTCATTCTATTGTTTATAAATTAATATAATATCTTTTTATTCTTCTTCTTCTTGTGATCCCACGCTAGGTGTTTTTTTTTTCTTTATATTCTGGATAAGCTTGTGTTTGACTACAACCTCACCATGGTAAGTGATGATGTGGCCGAAGGTGGTAAGCAAACAAAGCCTAGATCGAAACTAGCTCTCAAGTGTTACTGTCGGATCACACCGATAGGTGCTTGGCGACAGATTTTCAACTTGAGGGCCCGTGCGAAACCGTTTCCGTCCCTTATCACGAAATCACTCCCGCAGATTGCAGGAAAGACCTGTTTACTATCTATTTGAAACGTTTTCCCATTTTAAGCGGCATGCTTGTTGTAGATATTTGATATTATCTAGATTTAATCTTCTTATATACTTATATAGATAATATACTATCATTAAATGTTATCCTTGAATGTAGAATGTTTGAATGCTTTGTAACTTTTAAATGAAGGATCCACTGTGGAATAAAATATGTTTTCCTGGAGTCTCAGTGTAAGTGTATGTTGAACCGGCGGCGGCGGTAGAGTCTATTGTAACGTTCATAAGTACCTGATCAGGTTATATAAAAGGATAAGTCCTGACTGATCTATCAACGCCCAGCCTAAACCCTTACACCTAGAAAGCTGATTTTTTTCCCAGGCGTTGTTTTTAAAACTTGACCGAGGAATAAGAACGGATTTTTCGAAATTCAACCTTTAAGGGGGTGAAAAAGGGGTTGAAAGTTTGCATGAAAGTCGGTCATTTTTGAAGCTAGAATCATGAAACTTTGTTATTAGACTATTAATTAAAAATAAAGAAACATGTGTATCAGCGTTATTTTAATTTATACCCCTGAGGGGGTGAAACGGGGATTGAAAGTTTGTATGGAAGTCCGCCATTTTTTGAAGTTTGTAAGCTAACAAATAAAAATAAAGAAATACGTGTTTTAGCGTTTTTTTAATTTCAACCCTTAAGGGGGTGAAAAAGGGGTTGAAAGTTTGTACAGAAGTCCGTCATTTTTGAAGCTAGAACCATGAAACTTAGTTTTTAGGCTAACAATTAAAAATAAAGAAATAAATGTCTCAGCGTTTCCTATAATTCCACCTCTGAAGGGGTGAAACAAGGGTTCAAAGTTAGGAGTTATTTCCGTTTCTTGGTATGAAAAATGAGAAGAACTCATCAACGCCCAGTGTTAGACCTAGAAAGCTGATTTTTTTCACAGGTAATGTTTTTAAGATGTAGACGAGGATTGAGAAAGAGTTTTTGAAATTCAATCTCAAACGATACGCGGGTGAAACCGCGGGGCGGAAAGCTAGTCTGAATATAGGATTGTTTTAAGTTCTTTGAATTATCTTGTTATGTCATCAGCTATGAAGCCGTTGACTCAAGAAAATTCACGTGCGACCCCAAATAAAAACATTAATTCCAGGAATCGCTATTCAACTTAATAACAACAGTTTTTATGTATTTTTGTATTAGTTTAAGAATAAAATTGTTAAACATTTGAAAAAAAAAAAGCCAATATAGTCAGATGGTCCAAAAATATTTAAAAAATGTAACCTTGCTGAGTTTCTTGCCGGTTCTTCTCAGTTGTTGTGTGACTAAATATATATATAAAAAAAAAGACTTCCGAACCGGTGGTAAATTCTGTAATTCGACCTTCATAAGTGCCCTTCTAGGGCCTAAACTGAATAAATGGATTTGACTTTGACTTTAAGCACATTAACTATGAATTGTGGCGCTATTTGACATATTCATACGGGTGGATACGGGTTCATTGTTGAGATCAAAATTACCAAAATGGAAGCTATCAAACCAAAAACGCATTGTGCGTTCACTTACTGTATTTACTTAATCTATATATTAGATGATTGATATTGCGTGACATCTATGCTGGGTTGGTGCCAAGACCAAACTCGTATTCGAAAATAATGAGTAATTTTTCAATGGTAACAGAAACACCGGCTAAGGCGATGATAGCTCAGTGGTAGTGACGCCAGATACCGCGGCGAAGGTCGCGGGTTCGAATCCTACAATGAGCTTGAGCTTTCGGTGAAGGAAAACATCGTGAGGTGAGTACCCGACTGGCTGGCTACCACTCTCAAGTTGAAAATCTGTCGCCAAGCACCTATCGGTGTGTTCCGACTTGAGAGATAGTTTCGATCTAGGCTTTGTGTGCTTACCACCTTCGGCCACATCATCACTTACCATGGTGAGATTGTTAATATTTAGAGATTACTAGTTTTCCGCCCCGCGGTTTCACCCGCGTTCGTGAGGGATCTTATATTTTCCCAGGATAAAAAGTATCCAATATGTTATTCCAGTATATGATCTACCTCTGTACCTAGTTTCATTAAAATCCATACAGTAGTTTTTGCGTGAAAGAGTAACAAACATGTTCACTTCTTCACCCACACCAAACATACTTTCGCATTTATATTATGAGTAGGATATAATTTGCAGGTACCAAGTGAGCGTGCTGATCCTGACATACTTCACGTACATGACGTACCACCTCACCAGGAAGCCCATCTCGGTGGTGAAGAGTGTGCTGCATCAGAACTGCAGCAACCTGACCCCGCCCCCCGACGTACACCCTAACGATGACCAGTGGTGTAACTGGGCACCTTTCAGTGAGTATTAAGGACTTACCTCATGACGCCAAGACCCATCTAGGCTTTGTGTATTTACCACCTACGGCCACACCACTTACCATGGTGAGATTGCGGCCTTCTTCTTCTCTAGCCTTTCTCAACCAACTTGATGTAGGCCTCCTTCGACTGAAATGAAATTGTTTATTTATCCAAATATGGCACAGGCACTTATGAATAGTCAGACTCCTCTTCACAAGTATGACGCGTGTGGCAGCCACCGCCCTCCTCGCACATATTATAGGGAAGTGAGCGATCCGCCACACGACGCCGCCGCAAGCAAAGGCCTTAAAGCGAGCATGACTATCCGCTCTTCGCGGCATTGGGCTCTTTGCATCCAATTTGAGCAACCTTCTTTACGTCGTCTTTCCAGCGCATTTCTGGTCTACCCTGAGGTCGCTTCTCCGATTGCGGTCTAGCGCAAGCTTATCCAAACGTTTAAAAAAGGCATCTGAACATACGTCTAGCATTTTTTATTTTAAATTCTGGATAGGCTTGTGTTTGACTACAATCTCACCATGGTAAGTGTTGACGTGGCCGAAGGTGGTAAGCTCACAAAGCCTAAATGGGAACTGGCTCTCAAGTGCAGCTGTCGGAATACACCGATAGGTGCTTGGCGACAGATTTTCAACTTGAGAGTGGTAGCCAGCCAGTCGGGTACTACAAAGTACCCTACCACCGTGCTGTGGTTTCCTCATGATGTTTTCCTTCACCGAAAACTCAAGCTCATTGTAGGATTCGAACAGCATCTTATAACGCTCCCGGCGTCTGTTCCATGACTCCTACAATATAAGGACTTTCGAGGTCCGAGGAAATAGGCTGGTCAACCATGCTCCATCTTCGATTTCACCATTATTATGGGCGGTTCGGTGACGAAAAGCAAGCCTATTAAAAATAGTTTCGGCCACAGTCTTAATCAAAAATAAATAATGCTGAGAACAAAAGTTAATCATAGTCAGAAGATCTAACCCCGGTAAAATACACCGTGCTAGCACAAATAAATTGTAAAAATAACAACGCCTCGACCAATTTGGCCAATTCTTTTTTTTAAATGTTCGTTGAAGTCCAAGGATGGTTTTTACGGCGAGAAAAATTCGAATAATTGCCGGGAAAACCCTAAAAACAGCCCTTTTCTTTTTCCCATACAAACACCCAACTGTCAAACATTTGACATCAATCGAAACAAAACAAAGACGCGTTTTAGAGAAATAGGGCAGAACAAGGTCTGCCGGGACAGCTAGTAGTATAATAAAAGTAAAGTTGCAAAGCAATAATAAGTAAGTAAAGTCAAAAGTTGTAATAAAAATGAAAAGTTGTAGAGATTGTATTGGTAGTTAGCGTAGCATAAAATAAGATTGTATTAAAATAAAAATCCAACAACCCCATCCCAATCCTGAGACCCCACTTCCCTGTGTAACTTATTAAATAATAAAGCATACTAATGTCATAAGTAAATATAGTCTCTAATTATGTTAGAGGAGTAGCTCGCGGGCCGGGACGCAATGTCGCTCCCGGACTATAAAAAAAAAAAAAAAAAAACCTCGGTAAAAAACAGCCAAGAAGTAGGTACTATGTTAAGACGATGATAGCTCAGTGGTAGTGACGTCGGATACCGCGGCGAAGATCGTGACTTCGAATCCTACAGTAAGCTTGAGCTTTCGGTGAAAGACAACGTGATGAGGATATCACATGACAGCAATGACAGGTTGAGTAGTTTGTAGTACCCGAGTGGCTGGCTCAAGTTGAACTGTCGACAAGCACCTATCGATCAGTTTCGGTACAGACATACATACCTTCATTTTGTTTTAGACACAAGAGATGCCAACACCCTGCTCGGTGCATTGGACTCCGCGTTTCTCTTCTCTTACGCGGCAGCCATGTTTGTTTCTGGTGAGTTTTGGAAATCTGGAAAATCCTACTTCCTACTAATATTTATAAATGTGAAAGTATGTTTGGATGTGTGTGAAGATGTGAAGATGTTTGTTACTCTTTCACGCAAAAACTACTGTATGGATTTTAATGAAACTTGGTACAGAGGTAGATCATATACTGGAATAACATATTGGATACATTTTATCCCGGGAAAATATAAGATCCGTCAGGAACGCGGGTGAAACCGCGGGTAGGAAAACTAGTATTATAAATGTGAAAGTTTGTATGTTTGTTGCTAAATCACACAAAAACGGCTCAACGGATTTTGATGAAACTTCGCACACAGGTAGATCATATCCTGAAATAAAACAGGATACTTTTTATCCCGGGAAGAGATAAGATCTATCGGAAACGCGCTGAAACCGCTGCGATGGCTAGTAATGAATATTTTTCATTTGAAGATTTGCACACAGAGTTGATAAAATTTTATTAATTGTAGATTTTCCATTGATATCTAATAACTAAAGATAAACAAGCACCCAAGCAAAAGTTCTCTCAAAACTGTCTAATTGTCAAATTGTGTTAGGTAATACTAGTTTTTTTTTTAACACAAAGGCAATAAAAATTTACGACTCATACCTGCTAGCCAAAATATATGTTAAACGAGCACTGAGGCATGTTTACCGTCGGAGCGTTCGAATGCTACTAGATTAAAAGACCACCCAAATGTTCGAGTGGGTAGACATTCGGTAAGGCCATTTTTTCGGTGATTGTGTATCTTTATTTATTAGATATCAAAGAGATTTCCTAAAAAAGTTTCACTCAAATATTGTAAGTAAAAAGTTGTAAAAAGTGACCAACTCACCAGGGGGCGCTGCAGTAAACATTTGTTTGTGCAACAAAACTACTAGTCGGTTTTGGATGCGGTATCCAGTGATAGGACATCTACACTTTTTAACTTATAATATGATTGGTGATCGCACTGGACGTGAAGATGTTAGTTATGGTGTCTCCATGATCAGGTATGATAGCGGAGCGGGTGGACTTGCGCTACTTCCTCTCGCTGGGCATGCTGATGTCGGCCATGTTCTGTTACTTGTTCGGGATCGGACGAACATACAGTATACACAACATATCATACTATTTAACTTATAATATGTATCACGTGATCGCACTGGACGTGAAGATGTTAGTTATGGTGTCTCCATCATCAGGTATGATAGCGGAGCGGGTGGACTTGCGCTACTTCCTCTCGCTGGGCATGCTGATGTCGGCCATGTTCTGTTACTTGTTCGGGATCGGACGAACATACAGTATACACAACATATCATACTATTTAACTTATAATATGTATCACGTGATCGCACTGGACGTGAAGATGTTAGTTATGGTGTCTCCATCATCAGGTATGATAGCGGAGCGGGTGGACTTGCGCTACTTCCTCTCGCTGGGCATGCTGATGTCGGCCATGTTCTGTTACTTGTTCGGGATCGGACGAACATACAGTATACACAACATATCATACTATTTAACTTATAATATGTATCACGTGATCGCACTGGACGTGAAGATGTTAGTTATGGTGTCTCCATCATCAGGTATGATAGCGGAGCGGGTGGACTTGCGCTACTTCCTCTCGCTGGGCATGCTGATGTCGGCCATGTTCTGTTACTTGTTCGGGATCGGACGAACATACAGTATACACAACATATCATACTATTTAACTTATAATATGTATGACGTGATCGCACTGGACGTGAAGATGTTAGTTATGGTGTCTCCATCATCAGGTATGATAGCGGAGCGGGTGGACTTGCGCTACTTCCTCTCGCTGGGCATGCTGATGTCGGCCATGTTCTGTTACTTGTTCGGGATCGGACGAACATACAGTATACACAACATATCATACTATTTAACTTATAATATGTATGACGTGATCGCACTGGACGTGAAGATGTTAGTTATGGTGTCTCCATCATCAGGTATGATAGCGGAGCGGGTGGACTTGCGCTACTTCCTCTCGCTGGGCATGCTGATGTCGGCCATGTTCTGTTACTTGTTCGGGATCGGACGAACATACAGTATACACAACATATCATACTATTTAACTTATAATATGTATGACGTGATCGCACTGGACGTGAAGATGTTAGTTATGGTGTCTCCATCATCAGGTATGATAGCGGAGCGGGTGGACTTGCGCTACTTCCTCTCGCTGGGCATGCTGATGTCGGCCATGTTCTGTTACTTGTTCGGGATCGGACGAACATACAGTATACACAACATATCATACTATTTAACTTATAATATGTATGACGTGATCGCACTGGACGTGAAGATGTTAGTTATGGTGTCTCCATCATCAGGTATGATAGCGGAGCGGGTGGACTTGCGCTACTTCCTCTCGCTGGGCATGCTGATGTCGGCCATGTTCTGTTACTTGTTCGGGATCGGACGAACATACAGTATACACAACATATCATACTATTTAACTTATAATATGTATGACGTGATCGCACTGGACGTGAAGATGTTAGTTATGGTGTCTCCATCATCAGGTATGATAGCGGAGCGGGTGGACTTGCGCTACTTCCTCTCGCTGGGCATGCTGATGTCGGCCATGTTCTGTTACTTGTTCGGGATCGGACGAACATACAGTATACACAACATATCATACTATTTAACTTATAATATGTATGACGTGATCGCACTGGACGTGAAGATGTTAGTTATGGTGTCTCCATCATCAGGTATGATAGCGGAGCGGGTGGACTTGCGCTACTTCCTCTCGCTGGGCATGCTGATGTCGGCCATGTTCTGTTACTTGTTCGGGATCGGACGAACATACAGTATACACAACATATCATACTATTTAACTTATAATATGTATGACGTGATCGCACTGGACGTGAAGATGTTAGTTATGGTGTCTCCATCATCAGGTATGATAGCGGAGCGGGTGGACTTGCGCTACTTCCTCTCGCTGGGCATGCTGATGTCGGCCATGTTCTGTTACTTGTTCGGGATCGGACGAACATACAGTATACACAACATATCATACTATTTAACTTATAATATGTATCACGTGATCGCACTGGACGTGAAGATGTTAGTTATGGTGTCTCCATCATCAGGTATGATAGCGGAGCGGGTGGACTTGCGCTACTTCCTCTCGCTGGGCATGCTGATGTCGGCCATGTTCTGTTACTTGTTCGGGATCGGACGAACATACAGTATACACAACATATCATACTATTTAACTTATAATATGTATCACGTGATCGCACTGGACGTGAAGATGTTAGTTATGGTGTCTCCATCATCAGGTATGATAGCGGAGCGGGTGGACTTGCGCTACTTCCTCTCGCTGGGCATGCTGATGTCGGCCATGTTCTGTTACTTGTTCGGGATCGGACGAACATACAGTATACACAACATATCATACTATTTAACTTATAATATGTATGACGTGATCGCACTGGACGTGAAGATGTTAGTTATGGTGTCTCCATCATCAGGTATGATAGCGGAGCGGGTGGACTTGCGCTACTTCCTCTCGCTGGGCATGCTGATGTCGGCCATGTTCTGTTACTTGTTCGGGATCGGACGAACATACAGTATACACAACATATCATACTATTTAACTTATAATATGTATGACGTGATCGCACTGGACGTGAAGATGTTAGTTATGGTGTCTCCATCATCAGGTATGATAGCGGAGCGGGTGGACTTGCGCTACTTCCTCTCGCTGGGCATGCTGATGTCGGCCATGTTCTGTTACTTGTTCGGGATCGGACGAACATACAGTATACACAACATATCATACTATTTAACTTATAATATGTATCACGTGATCGCACTGGACGTGAAGATGTTAGTTATGGTGTCTCCATCATCAGGTATGATAGCGGAGCGGGTGGACTTGCGCTACTTCCTCTCGCTGGGCATGCTGATGTCGGCCATGTTCTGTTACTTGTTCGGGATCGGACGAACATACAGTATACACAACATATCATACTATTTAACTTATAATATGTATGACGTGATCGCACTGGACGTGAAGATGTTAGTTATGGTGTCTCCATCATCAGGTATGATAGCGGAGCGGGTGGACTTGCGCTACTTCCTCTCGCTGGGCATGCTGATGTCGGCCATGTTCTGTTACTTGTTCGGGATCGGACGAACATACAGTATACACAACATATCATACTATTTAACTTATAATATGTATGACGTGATCGCACTGGACGTGAAGATGTTAGTTATGGTGTCTCCATCATCAGGTATGATAGCGGAGCGGGTGGACTTGCGCTACTTCCTCTCGCTGGGCATGCTGATGTCGGCCATGTTCTGTTACTTGTTCGGGATCGGACGAACATACAGTATACACAACATATCATACTATTTAACTTATAATATGTATGACGTGATCGCACTGGACGTGAAGATGTTAGTTATGGTGTCTCCATCATCAGGTATGATAGCGGAGCGGGTGGACTTGCGCTACTTCCTCTCGCTGGGCATGCTGATGTCGGCCATGTTCTGTTACTTGTTCGGGATCGGACGAACATACAGTATACACAACATATCATACTATTTAACTTATAATATGTATGACGTGATCGCACTGGACGTGAAGATGTTAGTTATGGTGTCTCCATCATCAGGTATGATAGCGGAGCGGGTGGACTTGCGCTACTTCCTCTCGCTGGGCATGCTGATGTCGGCCATGTTCTGTTACTTGTTCGGGATCGGACGAACATACAGTATACACAACATATCATACTATTTAACTTATAATATGTATGACGTGATCGCACTGGACGTGAAGATGTTAGTTATGGTGTCTCCATCATCAGGTATGATAGCGGAGCGGGTGGACTTGCGCTACTTCCTCTCGCTGGGCATGCTGATGTCGGCCATGTTCTGTTACTTGTTCGGGATCGGACGAACATACAGTATACACAACATATCATACTATTTAACTTATAATATGTATGACGTGATCGCACTGGACGTGAAGATGTTAGTTATGGTGTCTCCATCATCAGGTATGATAGCGGAGCGGGTGGACTTGCGCTACTTCCTCTCGCTGGGCATGCTGATGTCGGCCATGTTCTGTTACTTGTTCGGGATCGGACGAACATACAGTATACACAACATATCATACTATTTAACTTATAATATGTATGACGTGATCGCACTGGACGTGAAGATGTTAGTTATGGTGTCTCCATCATCAGGTATGATAGCGGAGCGGGTGGACTTGCGCTACTTCCTCTCGCTGGGCATGCTGATGTCGGCCATGTTCTGTTACTTGTTCGGGATCGGACGAACATACAGTATACACAACATATCATACTATTTAACTTATAATATGTATGACGTGATCGCACTGGACGTGAAGATGTTAGTTATGGTGTCTCCATCATCAGGTATGATAGCGGAGCGGGTGGACTTGCGCTACTTCCTCTCGCTGGGCATGCTGATGTCGGCCATGTTCTGTTACTTGTTCGGGATCGGACGAACATACAGTATACACAACATATCATACTATTTAACTTATAATATGTATGACGTGATCGCACTGGACGTGAAGATGTTAGTTATGGTGTCTCCATCATCAGGTATGATAGCGGAGCGGGTGGACTTGCGCTACTTCCTCTCGCTGGGCATGCTGATGTCGGCCATGTTCTGTTACTTGTTCGGGATCGGACGAACATACAGTATACACAACATATCATACTATTTAACTTATAATATGTATGACGTGATCGCACTGGACGTGAAGATGTTAGTTATGGTGTCTCCATCATCAGGTATGATAGCGGAGCGGGTGGACTTGCGCTACTTCCTCTCGCTGGGCATGCTGATGTCGGCCATGTTCTGTTACTTGTTCGGGATCGGACGAACATACAGTATACACAACATATCATACTATTTAACTTATAATATGTATGACGTGATCGCACTGGACGTGAAGATGTTAGTTATGGTGTCTCCATCATCAGGTATGATAGCGGAGCGGGTGGACTTGCGCTACTTCCTCTCGCTGGGCATGCTGATGTCGGCCATGTTCTGTTACTTGTTCGGGATCGGACGAACATACAGTATACACAACATATCATACTATTTAACTTATAATATGTATGACGTGATCGCACTGGACGTGAAGATGTTAGTTATGGTGTCTCCATCATCAGGTATGATAGCGGAGCGGGTGGACTTGCGCTACTTCCTCTCGCTGGGCATGCTGATGTCGGCCATGTTCTGTTACTTGTTCGGGATCGGACGAACATACAGTATACACAACATATCATACTATTTAACTTATAATATGTATCACGTGATCGCACTGGACGTGAAGATGTTAGTTATGGTGTCTCCATCATCAGGTATGATAGCGGAGCGGGTGGACTTGCGCTACTTCCTCTCGCTGGGCATGCTGATGTCGGCCATGTTCTGTTACTTGTTCGGGATCGGACGAACATACAGTATACACAACATATCATACTATTTAACTTATAATATGTATCACGTGATCGCACTGGACGTGAAGATGTTAGTTATGGTGTCTCCATCATCAGGTATGATAGCGGAGCGGGTGGACTTGCGCTACTTCCTCTCGCTGGGCATGCTGATGTCGGCCATGTTCTGTTACTTGTTCGGGATCGGACGAACATACAGTATACACAACATATCATACTATTTAACTTATAATATGTATCACGTGATCGCACTGGACGTGAAGATGTTAGTTATGGTGTCTCCATCATCAGGTATGATAGCGGAGCGGGTGGACTTGCGCTACTTCCTCTCGCTGGGCATGCTGATGTCGGCCATGTTCTGTTACTTGTTCGGGATCGGACGAACATACAGTATACACAACATATCATACTATTTGCTTGTGCAGGTTGGTTTTTTTTTTTTAATTATTATTATTCTGGATAAACTTGTGTTTGACTACAATCTCACCATGGTAAGTGCCGAAGGTGGTAAGATAGGTGCTTGGCGACAGATTTTCAACTTGAGCGTGGTAGCCAGCCAGTCGGGTACTACAAAGTACCCTACCACCGTGCTGTGGTTTCATCACGATGTTTTGCTTCACCGAAAGCTCACGCTCATTGTAGGACCCACGACCTTCGCCGCGGTATTCGACGTCACTTACCACTGAGCTATCATCGCCTTCGAGGACACAAAGCCTAGGTCTGGCCTACTTATTTTTTTGTTTTGAGATTGTCTTTTCAAGGTCAATTCTGTTAAGTCTTTAGGAAGACTTATGAAGTTAAGAGTCGATAAGAAAATTAGCAAGGTTACATTTTAGAAATATTTTTGGATTCTATATTGATTTCTTTAACGCCACATGTGACAACGAGGCAGGTTCACCTGATGGTAAGTGACTACCGTCGCCTATAGATGTTAGCAATACCAGGGTGATTGCCAATGTGAAAGATAAAATGGATCTCAAGTGCAATTGCCGGAACACACCAACAGGTGCTTGGCAGACTTGAGGGTGGTAGCCAGCCAGTCGGGTACTACAAAGTACGCTATCACCGAGCGACAAATTGTTTTTTTTTTCATGCAAATTTAACAATTTATTTACGTATGTTTCAACACAAAAAATAATAACGTTTGGTGAAGGAAATCATCGAAGAAATCACAGTGAAAGGGTACTTTGTAGTACCTGCTTGGCTGGTTATTAATCACCTACCAGTAGGTATATTCCAGGAGCTGAACTCAAAAGCTAGTTCCTTTATTGGTTTTGTATGCAATTTGTTTGGAGTTTCTTGCCGGTTCTTCTCGGGTATTATCTGACCAAACTGGTGGTACTTCTGTAGCTCGACCTTCATAAGTGCCGATATTTAAGGCGATGATAGCTCAGTGGGGGTGACATCGGATACCGCGTCGAAGGCCGTGGGTTCGATTCCTACTATGAGCTTGAGCTTTCGGTGAAGGAAAACAGCGTGAGGAAACCATAGCACGGTGGTAGGGTACTTTGTAGTACCCGACTGACTGACTACGACACACAAGTTGAAAATCTGTCGACAAGCACCTATGGGTGTGTTCCGACAGCTTCACTTGAGAGTCAGTTCCCATGTTGGCTTTGTGTGCTTACCACCTTCGGTTACTTACCATGTAAAAAAATAGTTTTGACATTGACTTATCATGTTGAAATTAAAGACCAAGACTTGACAGTAATCTTAGGGGCCGTCCATTAATCACGTGTTTTTTTTTAGCATTTTTTAACCCCTCCCTTGGTGATACGTGGTGAGGTTAAAGACTGATCCCCCCTCCCCCACCCATAATCACGTGTTTTTTTTTGTACCTATAAAAAATCTTTTTTTTTTAACTTCGTTCGTTGCCTGGCAACGGCGAGTCAAGGTCACACTACACGCCGCTTTTTGGTTTAGAAATCGCACGTTTGACGAACAAAATAAATACACGTGATATCTCACTACACCCCCCCACCCCCCTTTTGATACTTCATGGTGTAATGGACGGCCCCTTAGTGCTTAAGAATGTAAGTTAAAATGTATGAAAAATATATTTTCATTTCATTTTCATGATACAGGCTGGCGCAGGTATATCTCAAACGACAGGGTGGCCGGGAACGGTGGCCATAGTGGGCAAATGGTTTGGCAACTCCAAGAAAGGTCTCATCTTCGGCATTTGGAACTCGCATACCTCCCTCGGGAATATATTGGGTAATTATAATTACTATTGTTTTCTGTATTTTTTTTATTCTAGATAGGCTTGTGTTTGACTACAATCTCACTATGGTAAGTGATGATGTGGCCAAAGGTGGTAAGCACACAAAGCCTAGATGGGAACTGGCTCTCAAGTGCCACTGTCGGAACACACCGATAGGTGCTTGGCGACAGATTTTCTACTTGAGGGTGGTAGCCAGCCAGTCGGGTACTACAAAGTACCCTACCACTGAGCTATGGTTTCCTCACGATGTTTTCCTTCACCGAAAGCTCAAGCTCATTGTAGGATTCGAACCCACGACCTTCGCCGCGGTATCCGACGTCACTTACCACTGAGCTATCATCGCCTTAAAGTGCCATCCACGAAGACGCGGCGCACTCTTTTTAGGGTTCCGTACCCAAAGGGTTAAAACGGGACCCTATTATACTAAGACTTTGCTGTCTGTCTGTCACCAGGCTGTTTCTCAAGAACCGCGATAGCTAGACAGTTGACATTTTTCACAGATGATGTACTAAAAACAGAATAAAATTAATATTTAAGGGGGGCTCCCATACAACAAACGTGATTTTTTTGCCATTTTTACGGAATGCTTCATGCGCGAGTCCGGCTCGCACTTGGCCGGTTTTTTCTAATCCCTTTCTGTGCAAGTGCAATCGAAAATGACAACAAGGTTCAAACTAAAAAGATATCACTGAAAGAGATGCATAATAATGACATGACGTTGTCATAATCTAATGTGTGATGTACAATAATCCAATTATGAGTTTATGTTACTTGAAATAAATGAATTTGAATTTTGAATAAGTTGTCAGATTGATCTGCAAGCGAAACTAATATTTATCACCTATGAATCTGCAAGCGGCATTCAACCTTAGGGTGGTACACCACTTTCTTGGCCGACCGTACATAAATGTCTGTCCTAAGTGGGAATCGAACCCAAAGACGACGGTTAGTAACCGATCCGTGTTAGTAACCTTTATTTTTTGACGTCGATTGTGTATGTGAATTGTGTTTTAATCAAAAATCATTAGTTATGCCTGAAACAGGCTCTTTAATTTTATATAACCAATTAGCAGTAAAACCGTGTTTAACTAATATTATTAATGTGAAAGTTTGGATGGATGTATGTTTGTTACTCATTTACGCCAGAACGGCTGAACGGATCTGGATAAAATTTGGCATAAACATAGATTATAGTCTGGAATAGCACATAGGCTTTTTATCCCGGGAAAAGATAAGATCCGACGGGAACGCGGGTGAAACCGCAGCGGACCGCTAGTATGACCATATATTTCCATCCTAGGTACTCTAATGGCGGCAGAGTATGTTGACAAAGATTGGTCAATGTCGTTCATATACCCCGGCCTGGTTATGGGGTTAGTTGGTGGCGTCGTGTGGCTGTTCCTAGCGCCGGAGCCACGGCTCGTGGGGCTGACCACCACGCCTGGTGGCAGTAGTAGCGGCAGTGAGGTACGTTGTTAGAAAAATATTACTTTAAGAATAAAATTGTTAAACATTTGAAAAAAAGCCAATATAGTCAGATGGTCCAAAAATATTTAAAAAATGTAACCTTGCTGAGTTTCTTGCCGGGTCTTCTCAGTTGAAGGCTGACTTCCGAACCGGTGGTAACTTCTGTGATTCGACCTTCATAAGTGCCCTTCTAGGGCCTAAACTGAATAAATGGTTTTGACTTTGACTTTGAATATTGTAGCTTTTATATGACTTTTAGTGGTATAGCAGTGGTATAGTGGTCACTTATATGACTTGTTGAGTATAACTGACTTAAGTCTACTAAGTGTATGCGCTGTAATAGTAGTGTAACTTATATTTCCACTAATAAATATAGTACCTAAAGAAAAAAGATTTGTGTGTTTTTTAATGATGAATAAACTCAAAACAACTTATTTGATTTAAAAATTATTTCACCAAAAAAGCTACATTATCAGCTGTATTTTTTTAATTCCCCCGGAAATGCGGGTGAATCCGCGGGGCAGAAATCTATGATGATATAAATATCTTTGAAATTACACAGAAATCTTTCTACCAATAAGTATGATTTGATCTATTTTGATGGTTTTTTTGAGCCGTTAGGCCGATAAGCCGTATAACTTACTTATACGACATTTTTTTTCTTAAAAGTGGCGCTGATCGTAATTTTTACGTTTTCAACCTACCGTCATTATGAAAAAATTCCAAAAACTGAATCGACAAACATTCAATACACCTAATTATCGAACCTGCTCACAAAATTTCACGAGCATTGGTTCAGAAATGCGACCTGTAGAGGAGAACAGCTGCACATACAGATATTCGAAAGCATTTTTGCCCAAACTGAAACGGAGACGCTTCGCTCGCTCGCTCTATTATATTTATTAGTTGACCACATTTGTATTTCACAGTCTGGCAGAGTATCAAGGAAATCTGACGATGAAGATGATGAAGATCCCGACACTCAAGTCATTGTTGGAGATCAGGTTAGTCACACTCAAAATATTATTTGTGGGCATGGCAGTGTCCCCGCCAAGTTAGATAGCAACTCGTTCTCTTTGTTTTTAACAAGCATGTTTTTGATTAATTTAAATGATTGAATTCAGCATTCAAGGTTTAGTGTACTCATCATCTTCGGCCTCGTCATCACTATGATATCATAATAATAATAACAATAAAAGCCTTTATTTCGGAAGGTTACATTTTTCTTACTAATTAACTATATCTATCATATTATATCTTCGACAATCGTATCCGTTTGCACCTTAGCATAGGCCTCTTCCAATCTCTTCCAGTCCTTTCTTTCTCTGGCTACTCTAGACCACATATTGCCCGCGACTGTTTTTAAGTCGTCTTCCCATCTTTTGTGTGGTCTTCCTCTATTCCGCTTCCTGTGTAGGGGATACCAGTTTATTACAACTTTGCTCCATTTCTCAGATCCTCTTAGAGTGTGCCCTGTCCATCGCCATTTGTTTTTCCTTATTGTTGTTTTTCTAATATGCGTGATTTTTGTTTTATGATATCATATGAATCGTTTAATACCATGAAGATTACTAAGGAGTTAATGACTTTATTTACAAACTAAATTAATTCGCTATCTATCTAATATCTAACTACTAAGTTAATATAAGAAGAAAATACAAATTAAGTCCTGTAAAATAATTCTAATTGCTTGTGTTCTTCGTAAATATATTGCCATCTAAATTAGTCACCGACTATTTTTCATAGGCTTTCATAGCTTCAAATATTAGCTACCTTAATCTTATAATGTTTGTAAGAATGATTGAAATTGCGATTTGAAAACAGATCAGCACCAGTGTAAATTTTGGACTTCATTTCTACTAAGTTACAATAACATTGAAATAAGTAGTGGTTAATATTCTAACTCTCATTCAATTATGTCATCTCTGAAATGAACACAGTTTAGAGTTGAAAAATACTAATCGAATAATATCTTTAACAAACCTTTTACGTTACCACCAAAGCCGCCATTTTAATATAAATTAATTAAGGTTAATATTTAATCAATCAAATACATATACAAGAGAATACTATTAAAAGCTTACTATGGAGGCTAAAATCATCTAAAAAATAACCGGTCAAGTGCGAGTCGGACTCGCGCATCGCGGGTTTGTTTTTTTTTTGCATTTGTTGTTATAGCAGCAACAGTGTGACAATTTTAACTGTCTAGCTATCACGGTTCATGAGATCCAGCCTGGTGACAGACAGACGGACGGACAGCAGAGTCTTAATAATAGAGTTCCCGTTTTTACCCTTTGGGTACGAAACCCTAAAAAGGCCATTTTGATGACCAAATGAGAAATATAAGTAAAAAACAACACCTTAAAATCATAAAGCATTTAAAATCAACCAGCGGCTCTTCTCAGCAATGCAGCCATTAAAACATAGATATTAGAGACAAACAAATAAGTTCGAATGGAGAAAAATACGGTACCAAAAATTATGTTTTCTATCAAGCACTCAATAATTCCCTTATGGGATTTCTAAGCAACTTGCAGTCACAGTACGTTGCTAAGTTTAAGTTTGCATAAAAAAAATAACATTTTAATCATGTGTCTTATTACAAATATTATCAATGACACTAGATAAATAATTATTGAATGTTAATAGAGTAATTGCTGAGTTTATTGCCGACTCTTCTCAGCAAAATCAACCTTCCGAACCGTGCGTTAGAGTATAGATTATATATTTTTTTAATTTATTTTCCATATTAAAAATTTAAGAAAAATATTATAAACTAAAGAGCCTGCACGGAAGCCTCGTGGGCTTATCTGTGTAGGCGGTCGTCGCTCACAACTACATCATCATATTCAATTAGGTACATAGATTTATAACACAATAAAACTAAGGTATTTAATTTAGCAGTTTTTTATATAAGAGTAACATTATATTATGAAAAAATCGACGATTAAAATACTTGTAATGAGTCGATTAAAAATTCTTGTAATAATATTTTGAGTTTGAAACATGGCATCCCTTAACACTCTTATAACAGCATGGGTATCTTGCAGGCGGCGAATTTGCGGCCGAACCGTCACTCCACGAACTCACAGGTAAGTCATTATGGACCGAATTGTTATTGAAATAAAGTATGTTTTACAATTCAGTTGTATGTAATATCTACGGTGGTTATACTTATTACTGATATACAACTTTTATACAACTTTCTACGTATGATAAACTTGTGTGTGCATGGATGTTTGTGTGTTCTGTTTGGTTTTTTTTTAAGGATTTTAGCTTGGTATCTAGACCTTTAAGCCACTTATACCACCATAAGTAGAAATTTGTAGATATGTTAAAAGCGCTCCGAAAGCGGAAGCCTAAAAACTGGCTAATTAGCAAACGTTGAACTGTGTCGCGTGGCCGGCGTCAACGGAAGCACGTGCAATTAAAAGTAAAAGTGACCGAAAACAACCAAAAATGCCATCGTGTGTTATGAGATATCGTATCGTAGTGTGATTGCGGTATTATGTTATTTATATTGTGCGTTAGCGGCCATTTTTGAAGATCGAATGTTGTGTAGTCATCTACACCTTTTTACTTATTATCATTGATCATAGTATAGTATAATTAGAGTGTATCTGTTTCTTGTTTCATCAGATCTGCTTATTATATTTTTCGTGTGTGG
Source organism: Ochropacha duplaris (assembly GCA_951361185.1). NCBI lineage: Eukaryota > Metazoa > Arthropoda > Insecta > Lepidoptera > Drepanidae > Ochropacha > Ochropacha duplaris. Next base: position 5,686,529 of record OX592719.1, on the reverse strand, counting down.
ACTGCCTCAGACCTCCTCTGGATTATGTAGAAGTTATTAAGAATATGGTTTAATGACTGACCTATTTTAATTATTTATTTATATATATATAATCTAGTCATTAGGTTTACGCTTATTATTGATGTGTAACATCTTTCATCCCTCTTTCCTGCAAACTGTACGAGTGATTTCATGAACTGAGACGGAATGCCGGGTTGCTAGATAGAGATGGAAGTGTGTAATTTTATTTCCTCTATTGTAGTGCAGGCAAAGGGTATTAGCCCATACAGCCTCAAACTCAAAACTCGTTTATTGAGCTATGATCGCTTGCGGTGGTAGAGTTGTCTGTCAGATGGTACCAACACATTATGGGAGAGGTTGGTACATGTATGGAATGTACCAAGGTGAGATGTCAGATGTTACACATCATATGCATGTGTGTGACATTTAATTTTCATTCAATTTATAATTTTTATTAATAATAATGTATCTAATATTTCTACACCTATATTGGTAGAATATGCTGAACCAAATGACATGACTATCTTAATGTACCATATTCTTGGAAATAAATAAATGATTTGATTTGATTTGTAAGGGTCGCATGCTTTTTAAATATTGTTACTAACAATTTGTTGGTGTTTGAACTATGATGTTGTATATTCTATGTATAATAAATAAATAAATGTGTTTTTACTAATTGCACGAGTTTTTATATATTATTTAACATTGTTCGTATTATGTATCTGCGTCAAAGTGGCTACAGTTTGTGAACCACTAAAGATTTCTATGTGGTTTTAAGTTACTGGAGTGTTTCCATAAGGAGCAGAAGCCAAAGTAGGGATCTTATGTTTTCCCGGGACAAAAATAATCCTATGTTTTAATCAAGGGTATGGTGTTTTGCGTCATTGTGTAACAAACACCCAAACTAATCTATAAAAAATAAAAAATATCTATTATAAAACTGAAGAGTTTGTTTGAATAGAAAAATTAATTTAGTTATTAGTATTTTTTTTTCATTATTATGAGCACTAATCCTTTATTTCCAGCACGAAGCCGAAGCCAATGAAAGCACGGCGCTCCTGTCTCGTGCGTCTCACTCGGGCAGTAGTGCCGTTTCGCTCACTCGCGCGCTCGCCATCCCCGGTGTATTGGAGTTCTCATTTTCTCTGTTCTTCGCTAAACTAGTCAGCTATACGTTCCTGTACTGGCTGCCATTGTATATTAATACTTCCAGTAAGTTCTATCACTCGACATGCCTTCAACTACTTCACATAGCTTAGTGACGTGGTTGAAAGCGGCAAGCACACAAAACTGATTGATTAATGGACGACCCCTTTTTGGATTTTGGATCAGATGGCCGTGTCTGAAAAATATCCAAGGATATTTATTTTTCAAATACCTGGACAAAGATTTATGAATATAAAATTTTCGTTTCTAAGTCAAAAGGTCGAATTACAGAAGTTACCACCGGTTCGGAAGTCAGACATCAACTGAGAAGAACCGGCAAGAAACTCAGAAAGTTACTAAGTTACATTTTTTAAATATTTTTGGACCATCTGATTATATTAGCTTTTTTTTTTAAAAGTCAAAGACAAAGCCATTTCAACAAAGAAAAATCTGTAAATAACTCGGCAAGGTATTTTTTGGACAACCATGATACTGTTTGTCCATTATTTTTCGTCAATCTCCCTGATATCCTAAAGGCGAAAGGCGATGATAGCTCAGTCGTAAGTGACGTCGGATACCGCGGCGAAGGTCGTGGGTTCGAATCCTTACAATGAGCTTGAGCTTTCGGTGAAGGAAAACATCGTGAGGAAACCACAGCACGGTGGTAGGGTACTTTGTAGTACTCGACTGGCTGGCTACCACCCTCAAGTTGAAAATCTGTTGAAAATCGCCAAGCACCTGTTGGTGTGTTCCGGCAATTGCACTTGAGAGCCAGTTCGCCTTAATAAGGTGTACAACACATTAGCAATCCCCTGGTATTGCCAATGTCTATAGGCGACGGTTGTCACTTACCATCAGGTGACCCGCCTGCCTCGTTGTCACTTACCATCAGGTGACCCGCCTGCCTCGTTGTCACTTACCATCAGGTGACCCGCCTGCCTCGTTGTCACTTGTGACATAAAAAAAAAAAAAAAGTCACTTACCATCAGATCCGCAGCCTGTTGTCTGCTCAGGATGAGGAATGTATGTTTGTCTGTCCCAGCGCACCTATCAGCGAAACAGTCTGGTGAGCTGAGCACGGTGTTCGACGTGGGTGGTATAGTGGGAGCGATAGTGGCGGGACTCGTCGCCGACTGTACCGGCTGTCCCGCGCTCGTCTGTGTCACCTTCTATGTACTGTGCGCGCCCATGGTGAGTCACCTCATACGAAACAGTCTGGTGAGCTGAGCACGGTGTTCGACGTGGGTGGTATAGTGGGAGCGATAGTGGCGGGACTCGTCGCCGACTGTACCGGCTGTCCCGCGCTCGTCTGTGTCACCTTCTATGTACTGTGCGCGCCCATGGTGAGTCACCTCATACGAAACAGTCTGGTGAGCTGAGCACGGTGTTCGACGTGGGTGGTATAGTGGGAGCGATAGTGGCGGGACTCGTCGCCGACTGTACCGGCTGTCCCGCGCTCGTCTGTGTCACCTTCTATGTACTGTGCGCGCCCATGGTGAGTCACCTCATACGAAACAGTCTGGTGAGCTGAGCACGGTGTTCGACGTGGGTGGTATAGTGGGAGCGATAGTGGCGGGACTCGTCGCCGACTGTACCGGCTGTCCCGCGCTCGTCTGTGTCACCTTCTATGTACTGTGCGCGCCCATGGTGAGTCACCTCATACGAAACAGTCTGGTGAGCTGAGCACGGTGTTCGACGTGGGTGGTATAGTGGGAGCGATAGTGGCGGGACTCGTCGCCGACTGTACCGGCTGTCCCGCGCTCGTCTGTGTCACCTTCTATGTACTGTGCGCGCCCATGGTGAGTCACCTCATACGAAACAGTCTGGTGAGCTGAGCACGGTGTTCGACGTGGGTGGTATAGTGGGAGCGATAGTGGCGGGACTCGTCGCCGACTGTACCGGCTGTCCCGCGCTCGTCTGTGTCACCTTCTATGTACTGTGCGCGCCCATGGTGAGTCACCTCATACGAAACAGTCTGGTGAGCTGAGCACGGTGTTCGACGTGGGTGGTATAGTGGGAGCGATAGTGGCGGGACTCGTCGCCGACTGTACCGGCTGTCCCGCGCTCGTCTGTGTCACCTTCTATGTACTGTGCGCGCCCATGGTGAGTCACCTCATACGAAACAGTCTGGTGAGCTGAGCACGGTGTTCGACGTGGGTGGTATAGTGGGAGCGATAGTGGCGGGACTCGTCGCCGACTGTACCGGCTGTCCCGCGCTCGTCTGTGTCACCTTCTATGTACTGTGCGCGCCCATGGTGAGTCACCTCATACGAAACAGTCTGGTGAGCTGAGCACGGTGTTCGACGTGGGTGGTATAGTGGGAGCGATAGTGGCGGGACTCGTCGCCGACTGTACCGGCTGTCCCGCGCTCGTCTGTGTCACCTTCTATGTACTGTGCGCGCCCATGGTGAGTCACCTCATACGAAACAGTCTGGTGAGCTGAGCACGGTGTTCGACGTGGGTGGTATAGTGGGAGCGATAGTGGCGGGACTCGTCGCCGACTGTACCGGCTGTCCCGCGCTCGTCTGTGTCACCTTCTATGTACTGTGCGCGCCCATGGTGAGTCACCTCATACGTCACACGTCAACTACCAACAACAATTATGTATATTACCTGGATAGGTAACTCTCCATATGGTAGGGGAGGCGAATAGGGGATTTCGGGATTTACTCGAGCGCGTCAGATTAACATAAGGGGGCAACCTTGCACCTTGTGAAGTACTCTCACCAAATCTGAGCAGTCTATGTAGTGTCGAACGCCTAGGGTAGCCCGTCAGATTAGTAAAAAAAAATCGATGGTTTGAAATACTCGAGCGCGTCAGATTAAGGTAAGGTAAGTTAGTTACATGCAAAATAGTGTACATTTCAATAATCTGACAATTTGGGCGTGACGAAAGAAAATTGGAGACTCGCAAAGTTGCAAAAAAAAAACGTCACCTGGATTTTCTCGAGCGCGATTAGTTTTTTTTTCATTTTGAAGGAAATTAGTCACGAATCACGGAAATATCTTAATCTGCCGATTTGCACAAGCCGAAGTAGCTAAAATCATTATTAAGTGTATAGTCCAGGAATATTATGAGTTTCACCTCAGAATGAGAGATAGTCACCTATTAACTTGTATAAACCTTTATTTTGACACCCTAAAACTTGTCTCAAAAGCAACTTATCATAGGGTGCCCGCGACTACTGATTTTTCAAGGTCAAAGGTCAAAAAATGATTTATTGCAAATATCTCGTTTCCTATGGGTTTTTTGGTATATGTATTCATAATAAATATTGTAGAAAATTAAATTCTCTACAACTTTTGTTGTTTTACAAACATTTTTTCGATATCTTGAACCATTTTCGAGATTTAGATATTTTTTATATATATTTTTTTTCAAACCGTCAGATTAAGGAAACTCCTCAACATAATTGTCAGATTATGGGTCAGTACAACAAGGCCATCAAGAAGAACCGCCTGTATAAAAATCTGACACGCTCGAGTAAATCAAGGTCACGATTTTTTTTTGCATTTTCAATAATCGGCCCTGACTGATGGTCGCGTCCAAATCGTCAGTCTTTAAAATAGGAGCTACTGGAGGGTTCACTTAACATCCCTTATCAATGTCTGACGCGCTCGAGTAAATTTTTTTTTTAAATATTTTAGACCCCTTCGTACGGCCACCCCCACCACGCAAAACGGCAGATTATTATTTTTCCGTTATCAGACAGACGTGGCGCGACTACCCTATTAATATCTGACGCGCTCGAGTATTTCTTGGTGACTGTTTTTTTTTACATTTTTGAAACCCTGTAGGCGCTCCCCCCACCGCTGAAGGGGAAAATATCACATAACCTTTTTTTCTTTATTCCACCTAATCTTCAAATTCCAGTAGGTCCCAAAGACGCTCGAGTCACTACAAATTTAGCATCATTGCCTCCCCTACCAATACCTACTTGAAGCATATCAATTTCGAAAAAGAGAAAGATAACAACTACGTTGGGACAATCTCTCTTTCTAAGTAGGGCCCTTATTATACATAATTCTTGCCTAACTCAAATATACATGAAATGCGATAATTCCTTTCAATTGGTGATACTATGTCCGAAACGTTTTTATAAGTTGTGAGAGCGCACTACTTGACTAAGTTTTAAAAGGATAAAATACTGACGAAAAGCGATCCTTATTTGATTTTAAGTAAAAGAATGACAAGCCGATTTCATCAGTATCACCAGTAAGTAAAGTTCATTTTTGATGAACCATCACGATTACGTACGAGCAACTTTCGCCGGTTAAATATGATGGAATCATTTTGAGAATCGATACACCATTCACTCCTTAACAACAGCGATCGATAAAGCTTCGCCTATAGCTCTTTAAAAGCTGTATTATAGTCACACAAGAAGCAAAATGGTCATATAAGAGTTGTACTAAAGCGAATATTACTTTGAAACGTTTTTATTTTTATTTTGGATAAGCTTGTGTTTGACTACAATCTCACTATGGTAAGTGATGATGTGGCCGAAGGTGGTAAGCACACAAAGCCTAGATGGGAACTGGCTCTCAAGTGCAGCTGTCGGAACACCGATAGTGATAGTAGCTTGTGATAGATTTTCAACTTAAGGGTGGTAGCCAGATCCTACCACCGTGCTATAGTTTCCTTCACCGAAAACTCAAGCTCATAGAATTCGAACCCACGACCTTCGCCACGGTATCCGACGCCACTACCACTGAGCTATCATCGCCGTAGTTAAAGAAATGTGTGTTTTGTACAGCTGCTGATATATCAGACATGGGGGGCTACCTCGTACCTGGTGAACATGTGCCTTCTGGTGATAACGGGGCTACTGGTGAACGGACCCTACGCGCTCATCACCACCGCTGTCAGTGCTGAGCTGGGTACGTTGTCTTATCTTGTAAAACTCATGTCATCCGGAAGACGTCCACGGCTGTAAGTGATGATGTGGCCGAAGGTGATAAGCACACAAAGCCAGTAGATGGGAACTGGCTCTCAAGTGCAGCTGTCGGAACACACCGATAGGTGCTTGGCAGATTTTCAACTTGTGTATGGTAGTTAACCAGTCAGGTACTACCACCGTGCTATGGTTTCCTCACTATGTTTTCCTTCAGCGAAAGCTCAGCGGTATCCGACGTCACTTACCACTGAGCTATCATCGCCTTTGAATGGTGGCTGGTCTCCACGATGGCTGTTCTTCCCGCGACCCTCACAAGATCGTCGGGAGCCCTGCCCACGCTGTGTCTTCCGGTTCGTGGTCGCCACTCAAGAACCTTTCTGCACCATCGGCCTTTCACTTTAATTAGCTATAGCTCAAAACAGGGTTTTAGTATTTTTAGGGTTTCGTACTTCGAAGGGAATCCTTATAAGGTTAGTTGATTGTCCATCTGTCTGTCGAAACATGTTCCTGTTATCAAATACTTAGGACTGCAGTACTTTGCAGCTGTAAAAAACTAAAAATAATTCTGCTCTTTATGCCGTATGTATATTGCGACAGAATATTAATCAAAACAATGCTTTCCGTTAATCTAAATAACATGAAAGAAGGACTCTCTCTCTCTCTCTGTCAAGGAAAGTCTCAAAAAGAAAATACAAAAAATGGTAGTTACACCACATAAATTACTTATCAGTTTTCTGGGTTCACGGGTTACGAAGCTGACGGGTCACCTGGTGGTAAGTGACTACCGTCGCCTATACACGTTAGCCATACCAAATGTGTTGTACACCTTATTACAATGCCTTTAAAGGCAGCTGGCTCTCAAGTGCAACTGTCGGAACACACCAACAGGTGCTAAGCGACAGATTTTCAACTTGACTGGGATTTGTTGAGTCAGGCCTTCACTTTTTTGATGTGTCAATGTTCAGGTACTCACAGCAGCTTGGCGGGGAATTCCCAAGCTCTGGCGACAGTCACTGCCATCATAGACGGAACCGGGAGCGTGGGTATGTTCATTAGCATTAATAGCTCTACTTATTTTAACAGCAAGCATACATAATATTTTTACGGCGAGGGCGCTTTTTTAGCAGAATCCTGAACGTAGCGACGGATTCAAAGTACGTCGCCCGACCCAAAAACATATTTGCATCCGAGTGGTACACTCTACTTTTCATCACCCTCTATGAGAACCCGCTTTTGAGTGTACTTCGTGACTGGGTGTACTTGCAAAAAAAAAAAAAGATAATTCCGGCGCACTTATAAAATAAAGAGGATTAAAAACTCATTAAGTACTGCCCGCTAAAAGTTTCTTATAGAAATCACCACCTTTGGGTACACTTAAAGGCGAACCAAGTCATCCTTTTCGAATAGATGGGATGAAAAGGTACATTATCCGTGAAGGTAGTTGAAACGGAGACGCTTCGTTCGCTCGGTCAATGATATCTGGTAATATTTAGGAGCCGCCATCGGCCCCATGCTAGCGGGAGTGGTGTCCAGCGCCGGTTCGTGGTCCCACGTGTTCTATATGCTCATCACTTGCAACTTTATGGCATTATTTCTGCTGCTCAGGTAACTAACAACATTTTTTTAATGAAATGAAATTATTTATTTATCCAAATAGGCCTTCACAGGCACTTATGAATAGTCACACTCTAAATGCTCGGTTCGGAAGGTTGCTTTTGCTGAGAAGAGCCGGCAATAAACTCAGCAATTACTCTTTTCAAAAACAACTTACACCTATTACAGTCAATTATTATTTATCTAGTCTCACTGACAATATTTGCGTGTTATGGCGGCAAAAATAGTAATCTATAGAATTTAATTATGACCGACTTAATAAACAACAAACTCGCACAGACCAGCCCCTACAAGCAGCACCTGTTCACAAGTATGACGCGTGTGGCAGCCACCGCCCTCTAATTAATTCTAGATAACCTTTTGTTTGACCACAATCTCTGATGTGGAATGTGTAATAGTTTGTACAAAAATAGAAAATATTCATAAAGAACACTTTCTTTTAATTTTCCGTATGTCATTACTTCTGCGAATTTTATCCTTATTGGCAACATTATCGTATGGTGTAATAATACAGGCTGTATATATTTTTTCAAATTCAACGGGTTCGATTCCGGGCTTGCATTTTTTGGAAAATCTTATGATGCAGTTTTAGTTATAATCAAAATCGACCTCGAGACTCCGTTCAACAGTTTTCGCTTTTCCCTTTCGTTTAGGATTTGGCCATCCACGCCCACTTGAAAAATTCATCCTGTATACAAAAATTACCTCAATAAAAGTGTTCCCATTTTTTTTTTATTTACCGCCCACCTATCTCCCCCTTAAGTCGTACTACTTACCGGACACTGCGGTGAAGAAAAACATCGTGAGGAAACCACAGCACGGTGGTAGGGTACTTTGTAGTACCCGACTGGCTGGCTACTACACACAAGTTGAACTGTCGACAAGCACCTATCGGTGTGTTCCGACAGCTGCACTTGAGAGCCAGTTCCCATCTAGGCTTTATATGCTTACCACCTTCAGCCACATCATCACTTACCATAGTGAGATTGTGGTCAAACACAAGCTTGTAAAAAAGTAAAAAAAAAATAGATGCTCATGTTTTTTTTTCTTACAGGATAGCAAAATCAGAGATAGCAAAAATACGCATGGAAAGGCGGATAGCGTCGCCGCGTTTAGCCCGGGTAGAATAATTAAAAATAAACCTTTAAATTGTATTATTTTATGTCAAATTATTTAGATGGATTGATTTTTTGAGGTTTCATTGATCAGAGGTTCCCAAACATTATTTTTTGCCCCCTTTTTTTAATAAAATATTATATTTTTTGAGACAAGTCTAGTCAACTTAATCTTTTGTGGAAGTAATATGTTAATAAAAACCGGTCAAGTGCGAGTCGGACTCGCGCACCGAGGGTCCGTACAAATTTTGTAGTACAATACATCATCTGTGAACAACTGTCTAGCTATCACGGTTCATGAGATACAGCCTGGTGACAGACAGACGCACAGCAGTCTTAGTAATACCCTCCGTTCGTACCCTTTGAGTACGGAACCCTAAAAACGACTTGCTATGAAAAAAAACATGAATAATCGGTACATAATCGGATTTTTTTATATTCCAAAGATGCTTTATTTAGCCATGACTTCGGGAACCTCTGGTTTTGCTTGCAATGTCATATTTAACATATAACCTAACCCATGGAAAACCGCGGGAAAAACCTAGTGTTCTAAGTAAAGTATTGTCAATTTATTAGTTAGGTCATTCCAATTCAATTTTCTATTGCATTTTAACTTTGTATTCCTGCAATATATATTGTGTGCTATAGGTATATTATTAACTCTGTTGATATTATGAGAGAGTAAGATTTTAGTATCAGATATAACCGAGATCTTCAGGTAAACAACCTACAGGTAATGTTAGTAAATTATTTTTTGATGTGTAACATCTTTCCAGCAATCTAGTGATTTCGTGAAAAGGGACGGAATTTTGTAACAGGAAGCTGGGTTGTCAGATAGGGACGGAAGTGTGTAATTTTATTTCCTCTATTGTAGTGCAGGCAAAGGATTTTACCCCATACAGCCTCAAACTTAAAACGTCATTTATTGACCAATGGTAGGGGAGGCATTGATGCTAAATTTGTAGTTACTCGAGCGTCTTTGGGACCTACTGGAATTTGAAGATTAGGTGGAATAAAGAAAAAAAGGTTATGTGATATTTTCCCCTTCAGCGGTGGGGGGAGCGTCTACAGGGTTTCAAAAATGTAAAAAAAAACAGTCACCAAGAAATACTCGAGCGCGTCAGATATTAATAGGGTAGTCGCGCCACGTCTGTCTGATAACGGAAAAATAATAATCTGCCGTTTTGCGTGGTGGGGGTGGCCGTACGAAGGGGTCGAAAATATTTAAAAAAAAAATTTACTCGAGCGCGTCAGACATTGATAAGGTATGTTAAGTGAACCCTCCAGTAGCTCCTATTTTAAAGACTGACGATTTGGACGCGACCATAAGTCAGGGCCGATTTTTGAAAATGCAAAAAAAAATCGTGACCTTGATTTACTCGAGCGCGTCAGATTTTTATACAGGCGGTTCTTCTTGATGGCCTTGTTGTACTGACCCATAATCTGACAATTATGTTGAGGGATTTCCTTAATCTGACGGTTTGAAAAAAAAAATATGTAAAAAATATCGAAATCTCGAAAATGGTTCAAGATATCGAAAAAATGTTTGTACAAAAGTTGTAGAGAATTTAACCTTCTACAATATTTATTATGAATACATATACCAAAAAACCCATAGGAAACGAGATATTTGCAATAAATGATTTTTTGACCTTTGACCTTGAAAAATCAGTAGTCGCGGGCACCCTAAGATAAGTAGCTTTTGAGACAAGTTTTAGGGTGTCAAAATAAAGGTTTATACAAGTTAATAGCTGACTATTTCTCATTCTGAGGTGAAACTCATAATATTCCTGGACTATACACTTAATAATGATTTTAGCCACTTCGGCTTGTGCAAATCGGCAGATTAAGATATTTCCGTGATTCGTGACTAATTTCCTTCAAAATAAAAAAAAAACCAATCGCGCTCGAGAAAATCCAGGTGACGTTTTTTTTTTGCAACTTTGCGAGTCTCCAATTTTCTTTCGTCACGCCCAATTTGTCAGATTATTGAAATGTACACTATTTTGCATGTAACTAACTTACCTTACCTTAATCTGACGCGCTCGAGTATTTCAAACCATCGATTTTTTTTTACTAATCTGACGGGCTACCCTAGGCGTTCGACACTACATAGAAGGCTCAGATTTGGTGAGAGTACTTCACAAGGTGCAAGGTTGCCCCCTTATGTTAATCTGACGCGCTCGAGTAAATCCCGAAATCCCCTATTCGCCTCCCCTACCACAATGATCGCGTGCGGTGGTAGAGTTGTCTGTGAGATGGTACCAACACATTATGGGAGAGGTTGGTACATGTATGGTGTATACCAAGGTGAGATGTCAGATGTTACACATCATATGAGACTACTGTAAGGGTCGCTCGATTTTTGTTTTGTGCTGTTGTTCTATGAATTGATTGACTGAAAATATATTTTTAGTGGTGAATACACCTGCCCTAGATTACAAGAATGCAAATTCAAGTAAAACTGAGGAATAGTGTACCAGCTACAGTATAAGGTGATGATAGCTCAGTGGTAGTGACGTCGGATATCGCGTCGAATAATATCATGAAGACTTTCGGTGAAGGAAAATATGGTGAGGAAACCACAGCACGGTGGTAGGGTACTTTGTAGTACTCGACTGGCTGACTACCACATATCCAGACATAAGAGAGCCAGTGGCATTGTAATAAGGCATACAACACATTGCCCCTGGTATTCCTAAATTTATAGGCGGCTGTATTCACTTACCATCAGGTGACCCGTCTGCCTATTAGTCAAAACTATAGTTCTTTTTATGATATACTGAATAGTGGCGTTTTATGTATGCACCAAAAGATTTTTACTTCTGTGGTTAGCTAGATAGGGAAAAGATGAATTTTATATAATGTTTGATGTTTTAGTTTTTCCCATCCCTATTCAAGGTAATTAGATACAGGGCTGGATCGGGGCAACTGCCCAGCCCAGGGCCCATAGTGGTGTTTTATGTATGCACCAAAAGATTTACTTCTGTGGTTAGCTAGATAGGGAAAAGATGAATTTTATATAATGTTTGATGTTTTAGTTTTTCCCATCCCTATTCAAGGTAGTTAGATACAGGGCTGGATCGGGGCAACTGCCCAGCCCAGGGCCTCCACAAGATAGGAACCCTCTCATAAATTGTACTTATTAAAAAAGGGTTAGAGTTAGGTTGTCCCAGGACCACCACACCTCTAAATGCAACCCTGATTAGATAGGGTAATCTATTGTATCCGCTGCTTATAAGATGAAATTCTTTCATTAGTCTCCCATCATCACTTCCAATGGTGATGATGATAGGGGTCAAACAAAAGTATGTTCATACTTATCATTGTAAAATGACATAATTTAACTCCTCCTTTTGTCACTGTCAAAATAAGTTACTTTTTTTTCAATTGAGCTCCAAGGTAACCTTATTCCTGTGTTTATATGTATTATTAGTTTAATTTGTGACTACGATTAAATGTAAACGGTGGTATTGTATACAATGTACAAAATGATTTTATATAATGAATATACATGTTTGGAACGAAATATTTGTTTTATTTCATAAAATTACCTATATTTACAATACAATTAATTAATTAAATACAAACTAAAATAAACCCAATTACGGTTTTTTAATTACTGTGACTCCTGGGATAAAGTTTATTTTTGTTTTATTAAAATTCGTAAAGTGTTGAACTTATGTATGTTTAATTGAAAAATAATTCATTAAATAAGCAAAATGTAATCTAAATATTCTCCAACTGGTGAGCTAGCATTTTAAAAGCTTAACAATGATCTGTGCTTAATTACTATGCAATAAAATCAGTCAGCATTTAATTAAATATTACCTCTACTGAACAAAGCAAAAGATATATAAAGGGGACAACGTTTAAAAAGTTTGAATGCCTCTGATACAAATATTTGTATTTTGAGTATGATGAATATTAATGCAATTCTGATATCTCCGTGTATACTGACACAGATATTATGCTATTTAAGCCTATTATCATGAAGTGCTAAGTAGAATTTCTTAAAATTATTAATCATGTACCCTATTGAATTACCAATGGTAGGGGAGGCGAATAGGGGATTTCGGGATTTACTCGAGCGCGTCAGATTAACATAAGGGGGGCAACCTTGCACCTTGTGAAGTACTCTCACCAAATCTGAGCCTTCTATGTAGTGTCGAACGCCTAGGGTAGCCCGTCAGATTAGTAAAAAAAAATCGATGGTTTGAAATACTCGAGCGCGTCAGATTAAGGTAAGGTAAGTTAGTTACATGCAAAATAGTGTACATTTCAATAATCTGACAAATTGGGCGTGACGAAAGAAAATTGGAGACTCGCAAAGTTGCAAAAAAAAAACGTCACCTGGATTTTCTCGAGCGCAATTGGTTTTTTTTTTATTTTGAAGGAAATTAGTCACGAATCACGGAAATATCTTAATCTGCCGATTTGCACAAGCCGAAGTGGCTAAAATCATTATTAAGTGTATAGTCCAGGAATATTATGAGTTTCACCTCAGAATGAGAAATAGCCAGATATTAACTTGTATAAACCTTTATTTTGACACCCTAAAACTTGTCTCAAAAGCTACTTTTTTTTTTTTTTTTTTATATTCGATAGGCTTGTGTTTGACCACAATCTCACCATGGTAAGTGATGATGTGGCCGAAGATGGTAAGCACACAAAGCCTAGATGGGAACTGGCTCTCAAGTGCAGCTGTCGGAACACACCGATAGGTGTTTGGCGACAGATTTTCAACTTGAGGGTGGTAGCCAGCCAGTCGGGTACTACAATATACCCTACCACCGTGCAAAAACGTACTTATCTTAGGGTGCCCGCGACTACTGATTTTTCAAGGTCAAAGGTCAAAAAATCATTTATTGCAAATATCTCGTTTCCTATGGGTTTTTTGGTATATGTATTCATAATAAATATTGTAGAAGGTTAAATTCTCTACAACTTTTGTGCAAACATTTTTTCGATATCTCGAACCATTTTCGAGATTTCGATATTTTTTACATATTTTTTTTTCAAACCGTCAGATTAAGGAAATCCCTCAACATAATTGTCAGATTATGGGTCAGTACAACAAGGCCATCAAGAAGAACCGCCTGTATAAAAATCTGACGCGCTCGAGTAAATCAAGGTCACGATTTTTTTTTGCATTTTCAAAAATCGGCCCTGACTGATGGTCGCGTCCAAATCGTCAGTCTTTAAAATAGGAGCTACTGGAGGGTTCACTTAACATCCCTTATCAATGTCTGACGCGCTCGAGTAAATTTTTTTTTTTAATATTTTCGACCCCTTCGTACGGCCACCCCCACCACGCAAAACGGCAGATTATTATATTTCCGTTATCAGACAGACGTGGCGCGACTACCCTATTAATATCTGACGCGCTCGAGTATTTCTTGGTGACTGTTTTTTTTTACATTTTTGAAACCCTGTAGACCGCTGAAGGGGAAAATATCACATAACCTTTTTTTCTTTATTCCACCTAATCTTCAAATTCCAGTAGGTCCCAAAGACGCTCGAGTAACTACAAATTTAGCATCAATGCCTCCCCTACCACAATGAGTATTTTACTTATTAATTAAACACAAGGGGGCTTTACAGAAAAGTTTGACAATCTCTGTTTTTCATTAAAATTCTTTGCAATGTTCGGTAATCCTAATGTTAAAGGTGCAAGTTCGAGACGGACCGCAAACTGCAACCGACACTACTACTATGAAATTGATTCCGAGCATGCCAGGCTGTAATAACGCCACACTTAGAAATCACTTGTGCAGTTCATCTCAGCTCATTTTATATTGTTTAATATTGCATACCAGTTTTTTTAATTCAACTGAGAAATTAGCATCAGGCAGTAATTACAGCCACTCTCAAACATTACAAATATTAAAAAAACAAAGTATTAAATATTAATATTTCTCATATGGGGTGAATAATTTGGATAAAAATTTGAATGTTAGAGAGACAGGATCCTGGATTACAATGGATACTTAAATTTAATTCTATCATCTAAACTAATATTATAAAGAGGAATGAATAGATTTTTTGTTTGTTACGTTACTCAAAAAGGATTGATTTAAAAAAATATTTCACCATTAGAAAGAAAGTAACATAGGCAACATTTTTATCCCGGTAATCGATAAAATCGCATGGGAACGCTGCAGCTGGTGAAACTGCAGAGGACAGCTAAAATTATATAATAATAAGTAATATTCTGGCATAGATAATGTAGTAAAGTTAAAGCTAAATAAATTACAATAAATTAAAATATTTTGGTTTAGAGTTATTAACCACCAAAGCAGGCAGGACATTTCACTCAATACCAGATATGCCAGACATACTCTGCAATTAAGTTTCCAATCTAACGCAGACCTAAGCGCGTCCTAAAGGCACAATAAAGGATAATGAGTCTCCCGCAGATCCCCACGACACTCGTTGCAGTTGGAATACTGTCACCCATACTGCCAGCACTACTGACCATATCAGGGCACCTGCACCAGACATTACTACATCTGTAAAGGAAGAAGATGTGAACACATAAACAAATTATGCACAGCCAAAGCCCTAAGGTTCTACTGTGTAAGTTAGAGGAATTCATACAGGCTGCAATAAGGATTCCAGAATAACATCTCGTTATAGGAATAAACCTCAGACCAAATAAAGAAAGCGTTGCACAGGAACGCGATCGGCTTCCTTGCTATGTGCAGGTCACGCAAACAACTTTGTGCATGTTGCTTCAGTTCATTGGAACCTGTTGTTTACGACTTTATGTATGCTCCTCCCTTTTTAGGGTTCCGTACCCAAAGGGTAAAAACGGGACCCTATTACTAAGACTTTGCTGTCTGTCCGTCTGTCTTTCACCAGGCTGTATCTCAAGAACCGTGGTAGCTAGACAGTTGAAATTTTCACAAATTGTGTATTTTTGTTGCTGCTATAACAAAATATACTAAAAATATAATTAAATAATTATTTAAAGGGGGCTCCCATACAACAAACGCGTTTTTTTTTCCATTTTTGCTCGATATAAATAATGGCAACAGGTAGGCACTTGAAATATTCACAAAATACTCAGTTGTATTTTTTTACTTTAATCTGTTGACAATTTTCAAGTGTCATCGTCCCGACAGTCCCATTTGAGAACCAAGTGGTGCGGACTCTGAAACCCCGGCTGTCCCAAGAAAGAACTGACAGGTTAAAAAATTAAAATAAATATAACAAACAAACTCTATATATGGGGCTCCCATACAACAAAGGTTTTTTCTTTATTTGTTCCGTAGAAACTTGGACTTGTTTATTGTTTTGGACTAAAAGAGAACGACAAGTTGGCTATAAAATAGACTTACATTTCTTAATTTGCTTCTGTTCTTCATAAGCTGGTTTCACGAAAGCCTCTTTAAAGAACCATATAGTGTTTACTGCCCATACAAACGGCAGCAGTAAGCAACCCACTGAAATAACAGAGGATATAGTAGAATATTTGTTTTTTATTTTACTACGATACGAGTGAGTAAATGGCACTTAATAGTTATTCCAATTTTTTCTATTACCTTTGAAATACCATTTGCATAATTGCAGTTTCTTGTCATTAGTGAGTCTACTTA
Source organism: Ochropacha duplaris (assembly GCA_951361185.1). Lineage (NCBI taxonomy): Eukaryota > Metazoa > Arthropoda > Insecta > Lepidoptera > Drepanidae > Ochropacha > Ochropacha duplaris. Next base: position 5,670,152 of record OX592719.1, on the reverse strand, counting down.
TATCCATTTTGTCAGAGATTTCAATAAAAATAAAATTTCAAGTAAAATCGACAAAACTTTGTTGACTCACACACACTCACTCACAGATTACTGATATGTAGCTAGCTACTCACTATATTCCATTTCCAATCCAATCAATTGAATCAAACCGAAAATATTTTAGTATTGTCGGATTTCCTGTCTTTCTTACTCAATACTATAGGAGATAGCGAATGCCACTTATTTATGTCTATTTTATAATGCTAAAAATAAGGTTCACAGATTTGGTTGGAGCATGGAACGCAGACACTAATCTGACATTAGAGAAAGTTCCGTTTTCTCAAAATTTTCTGATTCAGTGATCTCAGAGGTTTTGTATTGATTTGAATTTGAATGGATTATAAGTATTTTTGATTGACTGATATTTGATTGAAGTATAAAATAAATAAAGATTGTCAAAAACAGTTCAAAGAAATTTCTAAAATATATTTTTATAGTTTGTGAAACCGAACGTTAACGAAAACGAAACAAAAATGGCGAAATTTATTTGTTGAATGTCAAATTGTAAGTAGTGAAAATGTATGAAAAGTAAATAAAAATGTTTTCGTCTGTTAATTATGTGTTAGTGAGTGTTATCTTACTTCTATATAGCACTAAAACATGTAAGTATGAGTTATTTACTTAACTATTAGAACATGCAAAAATTTTGTCAAAAAAACATTTCTTCTGACGATTTTAGGCTGTTTTACAGGTTTTGAGACCTTGATTTTATATTTGGACGTGTCTGTTACCTTAGCTTATCATTTATGCACAAGGTTTATGGTTCATTAACGCTGGATAAGTTCAAAACAACCGTGAAATAAAATATTGTTTAGACTATTTTTTTATGATCTAACTCTACGCATAACTGTACATTTCTACTTAAGTTTAGATCCTTTCACTTTCGTTACACTATCCTTATTATAATTACAATATAAACTAGTAGTAAACAGCTCTCACATCACAACATTTATTCTACCTTTCGAGAATCCTTCTCATCTCGCGGAGTTTACATAGCATATTTTTTCAAACACAAATTTTGCACCCAGTTTCTTTTATAAAGGTCAGCCTTTTTTGAAAACTGGCAAGAAATTACCAATTATGGTTACCATTATAGGATTTTATCTACAATAAAAAAAAAACATTATAAATTAAAAACAATATAACAAAAAAAGAGTATCTAACCCAAACAATACATTTCATCATAACATTTTCTATCTAAAACCTTATGTATATTAAAAAGAAACTCATTTTTTCCAGGCACAAGTGACCGCATCCCATTGTCCCTAGTACTGTACAGTCCGGGAGTGCCCGAGTACTCCGAAGTGCTTGTGAAGAGAGTGAATGATGAACTGCACTTGGTGTGTGAGCTGCGGGGTGATGCCACACCCCGTATGTACGTGTGGAACTATATGCCAGATAACAACACTAGCACGGTTGTGGACAGGTACGTGTCACATTCATTTAAACATTGACTTTACTCCTATGGCAATGATAGCATGTCTGATACCAGGTCGTGGGTTCAAATCCTATAATGAGCTTGAGCTTTCGGTGAAGGAAAACAATGTTAGAAAACCACAGCATGTTGGAAGGGTACATTGTAGTACCTAGTTAGCTGGCTATTACCCTCAAGTTGTAGGCGATGATAGCTCAGTGGTAAGTGACGTCGAATACCGCGACGAAGGTCGTGGGTTCGAATCCTACAATGAGCTTGAGCTTTTGGTGAAGGAAAACATCGTGAGGAAACCACAGCACGGTGGTAGGGTACTTTGTAGTACTCGACTGGCTGGCTACCACCCTCAAGTTGAAAATCTGTCGCCAAGCACCTGTTGGTGTGTTCCGGCATTTGCACTTGAGAGCCAGTTCGCCTTTAAGGCATTGTAATAGGGTGTACAACACATTAGCAATCCCCTGGTATTGCCAATGTCAATAGGCGACGGTTGTCACTTACCATCAGGTGACCCGCCTGCCTCGTTGTCACTTGTGACATAAAAAAAAATAATAAAAAAAGTTGAAATTCTGTCCAAGCATCTATTGGTCTGTTCCGATAGCTGCACTTGAGAGCCACTTCCTATCTAGGCTTTATGTGCTCACCACCTTCGGCCACATCATCACTTACCATGTCAAAGTGGCTGTCAAACACAAACTTATCCTAAAGTAAAAAAAATAATAATATACAACTATAAAATAAGTCATTTTAGATATTATAGCATTTCTTTTGATAAATGGGCCAAAGTGTAAGGAATGATGCCCTTGATATAAAAAACGAATTATAGGCAAACACTATTGTAGATGAGATGCTGATATTAAAAATAGGAAACAACTTGGGTGAGATAAGCAAGAGATAGATCTTTATGGAGAATACTTGGGGAGGCCAATCAAAGGCAACAAAATCAAGAATATGGTGTCTAATAGGAAATAATTGTTCACATATAAAAAAAACTTTCTAGTACTAAATAGAAACAAGACATATATCCTCGGTCATTTGTTCACACTCGGCTATCTGATCCCAAACTAATCAGAGCTTGTAATATGGAAACCAGATCACTGATATACTACATATACTATAATTTTTTTGTAAATACATACTTAAATAGATAATTACACCCAGAGTCAGGACAAACAGACATGTTCATGCACACAAATGTATGTCCTGGATGGGAATCAAACCCATCTGCGGCCGTGATAGGCAAGTGTGAACCAACCACGCCAACCGGCCCATCAACATATTTATTAGGATTGTTAAATAAAAGCCATAATTAGCATAGCATCTTATATAATATGTCATTTTACAGTTCATTAACAACAACGGGTCCTTCAATAAGCAGCAACCTCACTAAACTGTCGCTACAAGTGTCAGACAGCGGTCACTACATGTGTTCATCCCCACCATTCAGCATAACCAAGTACATACTTGTGCAAACCAGGGGTAAGTCTGTTGTATTTACCATAGGGCCCTTCAATAAGCAAATTTTGCCATCTAGTGGTTTAAAAAAAACAGTACAACAAGTCAATCATTTCAGATGACGATGAATTTATTCTATGAGTATTTGTAATGTCATAATAACTGAAAAGGGTATAGTAATTTTGACGGGACTTTCAATGCTAGATAGATGTTATAAATACTAAGTTAAGCTTCAAATGCCATCTAATCTTGTATCCCAATAATGTTCAGGGTTGAAGCAGTGTGCGGCTGGTGCGTTCTGGTGCGGCTCCCGCTGTGTGCTGCCGGACTATGTGTGCGACGGTCGCTGGGACTGCCGCCGCGGGGAGGACGAGCACCCGGCCTTCTGTCCGACAGACCTGTGCCAACGTGAGTCACTCACTAGCTACTTATATTGTATACGTGCTGCCGGACTACCGGACTATGTGTGCGACAGTCGCTGGGACGACAGCACTAGTAGTCCGGTAGTCCGGCACGCACTAAATCATTGTTGGCGTTTGTCGGTAAGTGTGCAACAATGATTTGTATGAAATACATACTTGTGACGTCATAAATATACACCATACAAGTATGTGTGTGTCCGGTGCAGGTCCGGACAAGTTGAACTGTTCGAGTTCGGGTGAGGTGTCTCGTTGTATCCCGGCGGCGGCGTGCTGTCCTCGCGGGACTTCCCCGGCGCTGTGCGTGCAGCCAGCCTGCTGCGACCAACACACGCACACTACCTTACACTCCACCATACAAGGTACACTAACTGAACTGTCTCTATGTCACTTTCCATCACATTCATTAACTTGGATATTGTTTGTGTTTTTAGAGTTTTATTGAATTACTAGCTGTCCTCCGGTTAAAAGTATTTTGTTTTTTTTGGGATATGATCAACCTGTGTGACAAGTTTTATCAAAATCCGTTGAGCTGTTTTAGCGTGTTTGATTAACAAACATACAAACTTTCTCATTTTTTGTATAATAAATAAATAATTGAGTAACTTTACTGTAAATATAATATTACATGATATATGTATAACATAAAATAAGTATAATAACTTGACACTGGCAGAAATTTCCTAAAGGACGATTGCCAGCAAAACCAAAAACTGAGCTTGAGATTGGTGAAGAAATAAAACTGTGGTATTGTACTAGCCGTGCGGATAAAGAATTAAAACAAAAAATAATTTAAAAAAAAGTGCGCGACTAGTACATTGTAGTACTCGACTGGCTGGCTACCCTCAAGTAGAACATTTTGTCAAGCGTTCCGGCAATACCCTAATATTGGTGACGGTGGTCACTTACCATCAGGCGACCCGGTTGCTTGTTAGTTAAATATGATATTGTTCTGGCCAGGGTTCGGTGCAGCTGGGTACGTGGACGAGGTGGTGGATCCACCTCTCTTCGAAGACAGACATGCTCCTGATGACTATGGATTCATACAATCCACCATCTACACTGTTACAGGTGGGATCTTAACTTGTTTTTTTCAAATAGGCCTTATGAATAGTCTAGACTTTAATGCACGGTTCGGAAGGTTGCTTTTGCTGAGAGCAGGCAATAAACTCAGCAAGAGCCAGCAATTACTCTTTTCAAAAACAACTTTGATTTGATAAAATAAATATTTTCACCTCTCCAGCATGAGAAGAGGTGTTTTGGTGCGAGCGTGAGTAAAAGTAATTCGAATTTCGAACACCACCTTTTTGAAATTATTTGGTGCTGAAAAATAAAAAATTGACGACGGTTCGTTCAGAAACTCATTTTGAGCTACCGATTTAGCTCATAGACACAACATTTTGAGTGTTATTTATTTTAATTTACATTTATAAATTGTACTTTTACCTTTTTAAAGACAATATTGAAAATAAATATTAGTAAATATTAATATCGGTCATAAAAAATATTATGTTAGGTTTTATAAAAAATTCAAGCAGTTCAGTTGTTTCTGAACGCAACATTTTTTTTATTCTTAATAAGCTTGTGTTTGACCACAATCTCACCATGGTAAGTGATGACTTGGCCGAAGGTGGTAAGCACACAAAGCCTAGATGGGAACTGGCTCTCAAGTGCAGCTGTCGAAACACACCGATAGGTGCTTGGCGACAGATTTTCAACAAACAACAAACTTACCCAGAATAAAAAAGAACTACATTATCTTTTTCCGGGATCCTATGTTTTATTCCAGAATATGATCTACCTGTGTGCCAAATATCATCAAAATCTTTAGTAGTTTTACATGAAAGAGAATAAACTTAAAAGAAACCGTGGCGGTGGTACTAACGTTAGAAAAAGTATGTTATTTAGGAAAAATCATAGTTTTAAGCTTAATTTAATATTGTGACGGCTTGGTATTTTATGAAGTAGGGAGTAAGAACTATATTAATTAACCTGTTAAATTTCGCGCCAGTTACTGGTGAAAAGTTAGAACGCATTGTAAATAAAATAAAACCTAATTGTATACGACATTTTCATGTCGAAAGTCAAAGTCAAAACCATTTATTCAGTTTAGGCTCTAGAAGGGCACTTATGAAGGTCGAATTACAGAAGTTACCACCGGTTCGGAAGTCAGCCTTCAACTGAGAAGAACCGGCAAGAAACTCAGCAAGGTTACATTTTTTTAAATATTTTTGTACCATCTGACTATATTGGCTTTTTTGTTTTCAAATGTTCTTGTTCTAATGTAAGTTGTGTTTGTACGTGGTCAGCTTGTGCGCTGATCTTCATGATAGCGGTGGTGCTGCTGGTGTCAGCCATCTGCAAGATGCACATGAAGCGAGCCGCCCTCCGCAGCTACACGCACGAGCGAGCCACGAGGCAACACTACAACATGCACTATGCACAGGTACCTATTGCAGTGCTCAGGGAAATTAAAAAAAAAAGTTTTTGATTATACAATTTTTCACCTCAAAAATGTGGTTTCGGTGCGTAAAAACTCGCAGCAAAATCTCTTTTATATTCGTGAGTAAAAGTGATTCGAATTTCGAACATCAACTTTAGAAATTTATTGACGCTGAAAAATAAAATGGCCGATGATTCGTTCAGAAACTCATTTATATCATAGGCACGAATTAGTGAGTCATTTATTGAAGTTTTAAAGGCGATGATAGCTCAGTGGTATGTGACGTCGGATACCGCGGCGAAGGTCGTGGGTTCGAATCCTTACAATGAGCTTGAGCTTTAGGTGAATGAAAACATCGTGAGGAAACCACAGCACGGTGGTAGGGTACTTTGTAGTATTCGACTGGCTGGATACCACCCTCAAGTTGAAAAATCAAATCTGTCGCCAAGCACCTGTTGGTATGTTCCGGCAATTGCTCCTGAGAGCCAGTTTGCCTTTAAGGCATTGTAATAAGGTGTACAACACGTTGGCAGTCCCCTGGTATTCCCAATGTCTATAGGCGACGGTTGTCACTTACCATCAGGTGACCCGCCTGCCTCGTTGCCACTAGTGACATAAAAAAAAAATTCAAGTTTATAAAATTGAACTTTTATCCCAGGAAAAGATAAGATCCCACCAGTTTAGTAAAAAATCACATAAGTTTTTTTTTTAATGTAATATAATATTTGCAAGGCGCATCGTTTCCCGCCGTGCTACGAAGCTTCTAGACTATTAGAAGCGGCGGCCGCCTCGCCCGCACACTCGCCCACACATGTCTCCGATACTCAGGTGAGACTTGGCGCTCAAATTAATTTAAAAAATAAAAAGTAACACTACCTATCACGCCGCAGGTCGTGGGTTCGATTCCCATCCAGGACAGACATTTGTGTGCATGAACATGTCTGTTTGTCCTGAGTCTGGGTGTAATTTGTATTTAAAAAGTTGTATATGTAGTATATCAGTGATCTGGTTTCCATATTACAAGCTCTGCTTAGTTTGGGATCAGATAGCCGTGTGTGAACAAAATGTCTGAGGATTTTATTCCAGGATCTCTGTGTGCCAAGTTTCAAAATCTTCTGCCGTTTTTGCGTGATTTAGCAACAAACATGCCTTTAAGGCATTGTAATAAGGTGTACAACACATTGGCAATCCCACTGGTATTGCTAATGTCTATAGGCGACGGTATTCACTTACCATCAGGTGACACGTCTGCCTCGAAAGAAGAAAAAATTAAAAAAAGCTAATTTATATTTATAATATTAGTAGGATTAATACTCTGTATTTATTGATTCTACTTATTTTTTTTAATTATAATCTTAATGATACTACATTCCAGGCTGCACCGTCCGGACCGGTATGTCCGGACAGTCCCCCGTCCCTCCCACCGGACGGTCCGGACGAACCCCCCAACAACGGGTTCGGTCTCGCCAGATTAAGTTCTATATTCTCATCAAGATATAGACAAGTATGTATTATTTCCTACTTACGAGTGTGTTACTTAGCTTGCCGCCCTGTTTCACCCGCCTTCTAGATGGAATTCAATTTAATATAGCCCATGTAACTCGCTGATTATATAGGTTTCCATATTTAAAGCGATGATAGCTCAGTGGTAGTGACGTTGGATACCGCGGCGAAGGTCGTGGGTTCGTGATGAGCAATGAGCTTGAGCTTTCGGTGAAGGAAAACATGGTGAGGAAACCATAGCACGGTGGTAGGGTACTTTGTAGTACCCGACTGGTTGGCTACCACCCTCAAGTTGAAAATCTGTCGCCAAGCACCTGTCGGTGTTCCGACAGCTGCACTTGAGAGCCAGGTGCCTTTAAGGCATTGTAATAAGATTTACAACACATTGGCAATCCCCCTGGTATTGTTAATATCTATAGGTGATGGTAGTCACTTACCATCAAGTGACCCGCCTGCCTCGTTGTCACTTGTGACATAAAAAAAATGTTCGAAAAAATTTAAATTTGTTTGAAGTAAACAGTAATCATCATAATTTTAATACAAGACACAAAGATAAAATTGTGACCCCTAGATTCAGGCTAGCGAAAGTTAATAAATCTTTTCTCGGGAATTGTGTTCGTTTTTACAATAGGATCCCACGTGAGGTAGCTGGAATGTCTTACTTTAAATTCAAAAATTTTATTAAACTTAGGTTAATGAACAAAGCCTACTATAAGGTGGCTCATTACATGGAAGACAGAAATATATGGTTGTAGTAGCTTCTCTCTGCACCTGCATCCCCCTGGCTTAATGTAAAATATTTGAAAATGTATCTAAATGTACTTATAAAAATGTAAGAAAGATCCACTGTTAAAAAAAAATTGCCTTGCTGAGTTTCTTGCCGGAGTCTTCTCAGTTTAAGTGTATTCCGAACCGGTGGTAGAGTCAATTGTAACGTTCATGAGTGCCTTACCAGGGCCTAAACTGAATAAATGAGTTTTGAGTTTGAAAAAAAAGTAAAATATTTTTTTATATTGGTTAATTATTTTTTGAGGTTATCCATTACAAATAAACATACAAAAAGCATGCGATCCTTACAGTAGTGGCATATGATGTGTAACATCTGACATCTCACGTTGGTACATACTATACATGTACCAACCTCTTTAGTTTGAGGCTGTATGGGTTTAAACTCTTTGCCTGCACTACAATAGAGGAAATAAAAATACACACTTTCATCCCTATATGACTACTTGGCTTCCTGTAACATATTTCCGTCCCTTTTCACTCCCACAGATAGCTGGAAAGCGAGAGAGATGTTACACATCAAAAAATATTTTTCTCTTTATATTACTTTAGATGTTTATTTAGACAAACAAACATTTTTTAATGTATGTACAGGTACCAACACAACCAGACGTGGAAATGACAAACGTCCGATCCACGTCGCTCAACAACTCACCCACCAGGAATCGAACCTTGGACAACTACCGCAGCCCGACATACTGCGATCTGAACGCAACAGAGTTCTACTTCACAAACCCGGAAGCGAGCGACTGTGGTAGAGATTTAAATTACATGGCTACACCGGTGGATTTCTTCAGGAGACGGACCATGAGGAGAAACACACTGGAAAGGGTAATGGAACAGATAGACAGACAGCGTCTTACTCTGCAACTAGGTAGGTTCCAATTCACGCTACCAACTTTCGGCCGTAGGGCGTCTACAGACCGGCGACCGGACACGCCAAACGTCGCGGAAATAAATATAGAAGACTTAGACTTTGTTAGGCTTAATTCAAACGACACGTACACTTTAAACGGTAGGACCATTCATCTGTTAGGGGGTAACTTCGAAAACTACCCGGTAATGCCGGACGGTTCGGTAAGACCACCCCCTTATACTGAAGCGATGCGATATAAGCTGTACGGGCCTCCGCCGGAATATTTAAGCAGGGAAGGATTGAATAGAGAAACTAGGGTTGACGAAGACGCGCAAACTAACATCGAAATGCCACCATGTTACGATGATTTAGCTTCAGGTGTCACTGAAAATAACGTTACAATAGATAGCGGTAACGTTAACAACAACGTTACAACAGATAGCAGTAACATTAATAATAACGTTACAACAGATAGCGGTAACGTTACAACGGATAGCGGTAACGTAACAGTGGAAACTATAAATTCTATAATAGATAATTTACCTGCGATTGATAGTGATATAAATGCCAACGAGTCGTTATTGACATGCGTTATAAACAACAGTTGTGATAACGTTATAAACAACAGTTGTGGTAACGTTATAAATAACGGCAACGAGTGAATATTTCTTGCCGCACACCACCTTGCCTGCAACTTCACAATTATAATATGAATTGTTGTTTTTAGATGTTAGAATAGTGCCTTAGTAAGAAGCGTATTTACTGGTTTTTTTTATATTTTGGCATGGAATTAAAAATAGTTTCAAAACCGTCCAAGTGCGGTTAGGTAAAAATTGTGTAGTATTTTTTTTATTATTATTTTATTCTGTTTTTTTAGTATTTATTGTTATAGCGGCAACAGAAACACATCTGTGAAGATTTCAACTGTCTAGCTATCATGGTTGTTGAGATACAGCCTGGTGACAGACAGACAGACGGATGGACAGTAGAGTCTTAGTAATAGGGTTTCCGTTTTTACCGTTCGGGTAAGGAACCCTAAAAATAAACTCAGAAGTGAAAATAGTCGATTCAAATGCATATTTAAATACATAGTCTCCCGCCTCGTCTGTCTGTTTGTATGTTCGCGATAAACTCAAAAACTAGTGAACGGATTTTCATACTGTTTTCACCAATGGATAGAGTGATTAATGAGAAAGGTTTTGGTGTATAATTGATTAAAGTTTTTTGTGTATTGACTGAAATATGACGATGATTTTTAAAGATGTGGGAACAAATTATGCCAACTGAGAGTTTTACTGGCGCGCCAAGTAAACCAATACAGTTGACGGGCCGGTTGGCGTGGTTGGTTAACACACTACCTATCACGCCGCAGTTTGTGGGTTCGATTCCCATCCAGGACACACATTTGTGTGCATGAACATGTCTGTTTGTCCTGAGTCTGGGTGTAAATATCTATGTAAGTATGTATTTACAAAAAAACTGTAGTATATGTAGTATATCAGTGATCTGGTTTCCATATTACAAGCTCTGCTTAGTTTGGGATCAGATAGCCGTGTGTGAACAAATGTCACAGGATATACATATATTTTATTTATTTATTTTAGTTATATATCCTAATACGACACTACGACAGATAAATATAGGCGTATATGCTCTGTTACCCGTGCGAAGCCTGGGCGCATCGTTAGTTAAAATATAACTTTTTAATGTCATGCCAAAATACATTTCAGTGCAATTCTTCGTATTTTCCTATGATATTAAAAGTAAAAAGATGTAGATAAGTTACCTACAGTTAGCTCAGTGGTAGTAACGTCGGATACCGCGGCGTGTCGTGTGTTCGAACTCGAATCCAAAAATGAGCTTGAGCTTTCTGTGAAGGAAAACATCGTGAGGAAACCATAGCACGGTGGTAGGGTACTTTGTAGTACTCGACTGGCCAAGTCTGTCGCCAAGCACCAATCGGTGTGTTCCGAAAGCTGCACTTGAGAGCCAGTTCCCATCTAAGCTTTGTTTGCTTACCACCTTCGGCCACATCATCACTTACCATAGTGAGATTGTGGTCAAACACAAGCTTATAAAGAATAAAAAACAGAGAAATGTCACTGTAATATAACAATATCCACACTACATTACATTACAATATCTCATAACACACGATGGCATTTTTGGTGGCATTTGGGTACGTGAAGTGCATCAAAGTAGTCTAATTAGCCACTTTTAGCGTCCCGCTTTCGGAGCGCTTATAACCTATAAACACCTTTTTTACTCATAATATCATTGGTATTTTCCATTATTTTAATTTTCGCAAATCAACTACATCTCTTTTTTAAGCTTTTAATTGTTGCCATAAAATAAATAATAATTACCACTTTTATTTAGTTAAACAACATTAGTGATACTCATTGTTAAGTGTACATAGTGTATTTTTAATTGCGTTAGGGTTGAGACACACTGGCGACTGCGATCAAAAGTCGCAGAGTCCATTTGACAGGTGTTGCCAACATTATTGTTAGATCTATTTTTGTTATAGACAATTATGTTATGCCCTGCTCATTCTACAGAATAATTACAGCTTTTTCGATATATTTTGGATGTATTTTTTAATAATAATAGCACAATAATTAAGGTTGTTAAAAAACTATGAGAGTTATAGTTAAATTATAATAAATTTTTCAATTTCCTTGTGCAGCTATGATATTAATAAACACACAATAACATTTAGCTCGCCTTTAGTTATCCCAGGCCAGTTTTTTTAATGTAATTATAGTACTTATTAAGAATTATAGTATTTATTCTAATTACTATAAATTGTGTAATCATCCTATCTACGTCTTCGTGGCTGTACCATATTACGTGAAATTTAGCGTAGAGATAATTTAAAGTATGAAAAATCTGGATGTTGCTATCTCGGATAAACAAAGTTTATCCGCAGGAACGATAGCAATTATATAATTTATAGTAAATATAGTAAATAATAGTGTATAATTATGGAATATATGTATGATATGAATGGTTCTACCTCTTAATTAGTTGTAATATAATACAAATTATATTTAAATGTTGTTTAAAGTTCACTATATTTTATCTGTCATTTATTTATAGTGAATTGAAATTTATAGTATTTTACAAATACTTTTATTCTTAACCAGAAAATAATATAACTTACGCTCACGCTGATTACGATATAAAGGAAAATGCTCCATATGTATTTCTGAACTAGCTGTCTCCCGCGGTTTCACCCGCGTTCCCATGGAATTTTATCATTTGTGTGCTAAGTTTCTTATATCCAATACTAAAATATTTTTTCAATTAGAACCAGTAGTTCCTGAGATTTAAACAAACAAACAAACTCTTCAGCTTTATATTATTAGTATAGATAAAAGTGAACTTTAAACAATATTTAACAATATTAATATCAAAATGAAATAATTGACTCATCTGACCAAATAATTATGAAATATAATTAATAATCAAATATATTCTCGATAGTAAATCAAATGTATATAAATAAAAACAGCAAAACGGGTATATGTCTCAAAGAGCTTTCTGTGAGCCTCATGTGTAGAGGTGACTGTAGCCACTTACCATCAAGTGACCCGCCTGACTCGTTGTCACTTGTGGTATGAACAAAAAAGTGACGGCAACTAAGAAGCTTAAATTACCATGAGATAATGGTAAAACTAAACTAAAAGGCAGTGAGATGTATGCCTTATAATCAACAGCTTTAAGAATCTTCACAGTTACATAAAACAACATATTTTTCTGCAATTTTTTCGATATTGTAATAATGTTTCTGAAATAAAATAATATTAGTTACTTTTCTACTTAAAAGCATGAATTTTAGAGTGTTTGTCACTCTCTTCGTTTCCAAAGGATCTTATCCTTTCCCGGGATAAAAAGTATCCTATGTCCTCCAAGGTTCCATCTATCTCTATACCAAAATGCATGCATATGCAATGGATTCAATGTTTTAGGCGTGAAAAAGTAACAGACAGACAGTTAATTTTGCATTTATAATATAATACAAGCTTGGATATTTTACGATATAAAATACAACATATAAAACCATCCCCTAACTCAAAATGGCCTAAAAAGTACTTAATTGTTATTAGTATTTTATTTCAGAGACATTAGAATTATTGCTGATATCTCAACTATTCGCGGTAATGTATTTTATTAGAATTAATATAAATAGTTGTTATACAAACAATAATTTTACATATCAATAATTACTTACATTGTTTAGTGTTGGTGCGATGTTGGCTCAAAGGTTGGGCCAATACTCTGAATTGTTAAGGATATTCACCGCTAGATGTCACTAATTTATAATAGTTTTAAATACAAAAAACAGTACAATTTCTCGCCACTAGATGGCGCTATCCTTAGAACCTACATCGCACTACCAGGTTTCTCCCGCTCGCTATGACACGAGTGGCGCGCACCCATCATGTTTAACCTCACAGTAAACGGTACAAAGTATAAAGCGTCCAGCCTTTCTAATGCCTTACTGTACTTAGTGTAAGTCAAATAAACTTTTAATGTTTTAGAAATATTTACTTGTTTTATTTAAATCAAACCTATCGACTAGGAAAGCACTAATATTGACTAGCAGTCCCCCGCGGTTTTACCAGCGAAACATAGCAACATGATATATTAAAAGGTAACTCCTTGTACCGCTCCTCGATACTAGAGGGCGGTAGAAGTATCAAGTAGTTCCGCTGTTGAGTAATGATACCCATTTAGAAAACCCCCGAAAAAAGTGTTATTTTTTGCTCTATCTCGCTTCGTTTACAAGATATAGCTGAGGTAAAGTCAGCATTGCATGCAGACAAACAAGAAAGTGACATTAATAACGTGGTAAAATCATGATTTTACTGGTCGTTTTCTTATATTCTGCGACAAAAATCAAAATGCCACGACGTGCGCGGCGTACCTAATGTACTTTGTACTTTAATTGATTAATGCCCAATACTGGACCTACTTTGTACTTTAATTGATTAATGCCCAACACTGGACCTACTTTGTACTTTAATTGATTAATGCCCAACACTGGACCTACTTTGTACTTTAATTGATTAATGCCCAATACTGGACCTACTTTGTACTTTAATTGATGAATGCCTAATACTGGACCTACTTTGTACTTTAATTGATTAATGCCCAACACTGGACCTACTTTGTACTTTAATTGATTAATGCCCAACACTGGACCTACTTTGTACTTTAATTGATTAATGCCCAATACTGGACCTACTTTGTACTTTAATTGATGAATGCCCAATACTGGACCTACTTTGTACTTTAATTGATTAATGCCCAACACTGGACCTACTTTGTACTTTAATTGATTAATGCCCAACACTGGACCTACTTAGTACTTTAATTGATTAATTCCCAACACTGGACCTACTTTGTACTTTAATTGATTAATGCCCAACACTGGACCTACTTTGTACTTTAATTGATTAATGCCCAACACTGGACCTACTTTGTACTTTAATTGATTAATGCCCAATACTGGACCTACTTTGTACTTTAATTGATGAATGCCTAATACTGGACCTACTTTGTACTTTAATTGATTAATGCCCAACACTGGACCTACTTTGTACTTTAATTGATTAATGCCCAACACTGGACCTACTTTGTACTTTAATTGATTAATGCCCAATACTGGACCTACTTTGTACTTTAATTGATGAATGCCCAATACTGGACCTACTTTGTACTTTAATTGATTAATGCCCAACACTGGACCTACTTTGTACTTTAATTGATTAATGCCCAACACTGGACCTACTTAGTACTTTAATTGACTAATTCCCAACACTGGACCTACTTTGTACTTTAATTGATGAATGCCCAACACTTGACCTACTTTTTTTTAAGATCTTGAAACCTACAAATCAAAATGTATTTGGCGGCGAGTAGTCCATTAGGCTTCGTCTCCATTGAATCACAACCACTGAAACCATTCATTTAGGGAATAAAAGACGAGAATACACAAAAATACTTTTATTACGCTTGTAACACCTACACACTCTCACATCTACTGTATACATATTTCAAAACTACATTGTTTCTATTATTCATTGTATTTACGCTCTAAGTCCTTTAAGAAAAACATTTAAAGAATTTGAGACTACAAAATTATTAAAGACTAGCTGTTCCGCGCGGTTTCACCCGCGTTCCCGAGGGATCTTATCTTTTCCCGGGATAAAAAGTAGCCTATGTGCTATTCCAGACTATAATCTATCTCCATGCCAAATTTCACCCAGATCCATTCAGCCGTTCTGGCGTAAATGGGTGACAAACATACATCCATCAAAACTTTCACATTTATAATATTAGTAGGATTATGCTAATGGGCTAATTAATGGCATGATACAAAATATAACCAGCCTAAACTGTATCAAAAATGGTACAATATGTAAACGAGTGACAGTAAAACTTATTACTAAACATTATTTTGTTCGTTTAATAATACTGTAAGATTATAAAAAAACAATAAAAAATGTTTAAGCTGCCTTTGGTCAGTCTAAACATCGGTACATATTTTAACTATTTATTTATCATAGAACTCCAGTGTTCGACGAAATATGGCATTGTTTTATAAGATAAATACTTTTTGTGACAATAGAAAACAAATACCTAGTGCAAAAAATAAAATTAAAAAAATCTAATAAAATATGTCAAAAAATGCATTTCTGTGTTAACTACACTATTCTAGTTGGCAATCTAGTTTTAACAGAAATTAACGGAAACGATTTCTAGATGTCGTCTTTCGTCTGGATACCACAGATAAGGAATTAATTTAAAAAATCGCAAGAATTTAACGCCATATTGTTTGCTAAATAATAAAAAAACATGTCACAAACAAAAAGTATTCCATCAATCACTAGATGGCGCTCAATTTAATACACATTTTAATTAATCGGTTTATCATAAAATATCGTCATAAGAAAGCATAAGTCGATACAAGGCCACAACTTTACACTAAATCTTTGATTAAAATCAATAGTGTTTAAAAAATATTGCACTGGATAAAATCACCACTTTTACGCTCAAGTGTTGCTAGTATTAAAAATATGTTGCCTAAACGAGAATACAGACTACAATATTTTAATTTATACACACTTATTGAGATTCTAGTATTATTATTTTTTATACACATCCTTTTGTCTTAACTATAAATTATATTTATACCACTTATTAGTTATAGAGTAATACGCAATTTACAAATGCAATGTTGCATAGTTTCTATGAATATTGAAACAACGTACAACCGCCATACAACGAACTTATTTTTTTCCAGAAGCGGATTTAATACTAAATTATTAATGGTGTCAGGACCTGTAAAATAACCTAGTCTAAATACAAGCTAAATTCTTGCCTGCCCAAAAACAATATATTTTAGGTGACGCAGTTGCCACGTTGGCGTCAGCCAGTATGTTTCCAGTGTTGCAGAACGCTCACAGCGTTTCCTAGTTGTCGTTCGGCGGATCCTCTTCACAATCCGATTTTAAAGCAACCATATCTGGTAATTTGAAATGCTGCATGTGAAATGGGGGCTCGGGGCTACCACACGGTCGTGTTGGCTGAAATTACAATGACAATATTTTTATTATTATTATTTATTGATCAGGCAGGCAGTTGATTCAACTGATAAGATTTTGTATAGAATTCATAAATAAATACAGTTGGACATAGCTCCATATTACTTGACAAAGACATTTCGTACATGTTTAACAATGACTTACCTGTGTGGTGCGACCACGTCGACGCCTGGGCAAGATTCCTTTCCTCGCCATGAAAAACCTGTTATGCAAAATCATTTCGTTAAACACTTACAACCAAATATCAAAACATCATTTTTAAATAAGTTTCGAAGGCGCTTAGGCTCAGGTTCAGATTGGTTACATATCCTTTATTTTAGGAAATACATAAAAGTAACTCAAGCAGACTAGCCACCACAAGCAGCACCTATAAACAAGTAAGACGCGTGTGGCAGCCACCACCCTCTTCTCTGTATTGGAGGAAACTGAACTGTGGGTTGATCTCACCGTATAGTAGAGATGGGTATGTTGAACTGTTCAGAGACTGTCTGGAAGGTGAGTCCTCGACTGACGCAGTCCGCGGCGGCTCGGAGCACACCCTCGCTGCGTCTAATGCGTTTGTTCATGCTGTACTCCGGAGTGGCAGACATCTACACACGGTATATTATTTTATTGTCAAGTCTGAAGCACAGGCACCTATAGACGTTAGCAATACCAGCGGGATTGACAATGTTTTGTATATATTAAGATGAGATCACTAATCTATATTATAAAGAAAAGGTTTGTTTGTTTGTAAGGGGTAATGTTTGGAGCTACAGAACCGAAAGTAAAAATTATTTCACCAATGGAAACCTACATCAACACTGTTTAGTCTATATTTTATTTTAATTCCCTTTGAAACGGAAGCAGTAACAACATTGCTGTTTATTTTTTTTTACTTGACTAACAGATTGTGGATATAAATGTTTATACAAGTATCTCACCTGCGGCTCCCCCACATGTATGACGTTAACTGCTGGCTTGCATGAGGGCTCTAAAGTCATAATTTTAGGCCGGACTTCCACGAACGGCGCCTGTGAAGACACGCCGTGGATTCGAGTTGTCTGGAGACAAATATGATTTGGTTAACAAGCTAATAGCTGTATGGTAGTCATGTTGGATACCGAGACGAACGTCGTGGCTTCAAAGTCAAAGTAAAAACCATTTATTCAGTTTAGGCCCTAGAAGGGCACTTATGAAGGTCGAATTACAGAAGTTACCACCGGTTCGGAAGTCAGCCTTCAACTGAGAAGAACCGGCAAGAAACTCAGCAAGGTTACATTTTGGAACGAAGTTCCTTATTCGCGCGGTGTGAAAGGGGAAAAACGGAAAAAAATCTTACGAAAAACCGAAACTTTTAGTGTCAGTTGGTCGGGTGACAGTTGTGTGTAGTAAGCTATTGTAAGCTGTGCGGCGTGCGCATGTTTCTCTGTCTGTCTGTCTCTCTCTCTCTCTTATAGAAAGCAAGCCAGATATTTTCATTTCTATTTATAATATATTATATATTTTTTTTATATATATATACTCTCTCAACTTATATAACTTCGTTCCATCCGGGTGTCCCTTGACACCTCTCAAGTTTTTTTTTAAAAATATTTTTCGACCATCTGACTATATTGGCTTTTTTTTTCAAATGTTTAACAATTTTTTTCTTAAAGTAATAGAAAAATACATAATCTTCGACTATGATACCTAAGCTTGAGGTTTCGGCGAAGAAAAACCATTGTGATGAACCATACCACGGTGGTAGGGTACTCTGTAGTACCCTCTTGCTGGCTTCAACTTCATGCAACTATCGGTGTGTTCGGGCAGTTATTATTAAAAAGCGTCTAAATAGAAAGGTTTTCTTACAGCATTGACGTGTTGTATAATAAACGCGGGCGGCTCGTCCCTCGTGTCGTACGTGTGGTCGTCCGGCGGCCGCGCCACCGGTCGCTCCTCCGGCTCCGTGTCCGACGGACTGTCGTACAGACACTGCACGTTGGCTATCGCGAACTCTGTTGCCAATTTGTTATTGACAGAATTATTAACTTTCAAACCTGTCCGTATGGTTGGTAGAATATTTAACAGTGAATAAAATATAACGAAAAGAATTTCGCATCACCTGTACAGTAGAGTACGCTTGGGGCCTAACCCCAAGTATTATAAATCAAATCATTTATTTATTTCCAAGAATATGGTACATTAAGATGGTCATGTCATTTCGTTCAGCATATTCTACCAATATAGGTGTAGAAATATTAAATACATTATTATTAATAGAAATTGTAAATTGAATGAAAATTAAATGTCACACACACTAGTCAAATTGGCATAAAAATATATATTTTTTTCTTTATTTATGGGTTTAATCGTATAGACGATTATGTCACCCTATGACAATACACGAAACTTTAAACATTTTTATAATTTTAATTACTTAGCCTAGAATTTCTATTCACAACAGAAATTTTGTATAATATTCTGGCTCTCTCAGAAAATGGAAAAGCCAGAATACTATTACATCCTCCAATTTGTGGTAATGTAGGACCAAGAGCAACCCTTAATCTTAAGGAATACCCAGTCTGTCAGTGAAAAAGTAATGAAAAAATGAATAATGAATGTCAAAAAGAAAAAATTATAATAATTATGAATCAAAATTATAATCCAAAAATTCCTGCAATTAATAAAACACATGTCAATTAGCCAATTGAACAATTTTCGTCTAAATTGTTGTAGGACATCACCAACGTTGGTTGGACGAAGTTTAAGCGTTAGAAGAAGAAGCACTTATCTGCCTACGTATAACACGGTCCCTCTCGATCGACTATGCTCGAACCGCGAACACTCGCAGCGAGTGACTCGCTTGATACCATAATACACACACACACACACACACACACACACACACACACACACACACACACACACACACACACACACGCTGATGTGTATTTCTCAGGCTTTGTGCTATAATGATGAAGTGGGCAAAATGATAATTTCAAAAAGCATTTACTTCAGAAGCAAACTTACTTATACAGTTTCATGTATGGCTCTGACACAAAAAAATAATAAAGTACCCACTTTTATCAACTGTGAAATATTTCGTAGTTTAATCCATACTAATATGATGTTGTTACCTCTTAACGCTTAAACAGCTGAACCGTTTTAGATGAAATTTGGTAAAGAGATAGATGAAACCTTGGAGCATTCTCATATGTTTCTCAATTCTCATTACATAGGATACTTTTTATCTCGGTAAAAGATAAGAGCTCTCGGGAACGCAGGTAAAACCGCGGGGCGGAAAACTTGTATTGCATAATGTAGCCTTGGGGTAGCGTTCTTGTTTTATACACCTCCCACATACTTGAAATATTCTGAAGTATTTATCTTCTATCTAGTCTGTGCTTTTGAACCACCATATATCCTTAAATATAGATGACGCCATCTATATTTAAGGACTCGAAGACATTCGCCATTATCCAACGGTTAATGGCGTTGTATTTCATAGATAAGTAAAGTACATGCAAATTATTTTTAACGGTAGAGAACAAATAAAAAAATAAAACTAAAACAATCACGACAAAAATCATTATATTTATTTATAATATTATCCTTCGATACAGACACCCGTACAATGCTTATAATTTAATGGCTTTTTACGAATAATTTTATGTCACATATACAATCATTAGTACACTCCTACCAACTTATCTGTGAAATGGCTAAAATTGGAACTACGGCCGCCATGGACATTCGAATGTCACAACTGTCAGTTACCTATTCATTTCAGTGACCACTAGCGCCACCCTTCAGTTCACAGATAACTTGGTGGCACTCTAATTACTAATACATATTGTAAAATAAGGACTGATGACAGCTCATATCTACTATATAAAAATAAGTCGGGTTTTCCTTCCTGACGCTATAACTCCAGAACGCACGAACCGATTTCCACGGTTTTGCATTCGTTGGAAAGGTCTCGGGCTCCGTGAGGTTTATAGCAAAGAAAATTCAGGAAAAATTAACAAAAAAAAGAATAATGAAGAAAAATATTTTTGTCATAGGTACATTTTGTATAGAACGACGTTTTGACATGTCTCGAGATCGAACTGACAGTTGGTTTAGTTTCACAATTGGTGGCGCTGGAATCGGGTTCTAAGTTTTATTTTCAGGGCAGGACAACGTCTGCCGGGCCCACTAGTCTATCTATGTATATAAAAGAAAGTCGTGTTAGTTACACTATTTATAACTCGAGAACGGCTGGACCGATATTCATGGTTTTTGATTTGTTAGATTCGTCTCCGCCCGGAATAGCAGAATAACTATTATAAAATAAGAAAATTGCACAGAAAAGAATAATGAAGACGATTATTTTTGTCATACATTTTGTATAGAACGACTTTTTGACATGTCTCGAGATCGGGCTGACAGATGACAGATGGTTTGGATTCACAAATTGGACACGGTAGGTGTCGCTGGAATCGGGTTCTATGTTTTGTTTTAATTTCAGGGCAGGACAACGTCTGCTGGGCCCACTAGTGTTTTAATAAACAAAATTAAGTTAACATTCAATGTTTTTTTCTAAGCGGGCATCTATTTACCCTTAGATCCGTGCTTGTGAGTCGTTGGGCTAGAGTTACATTATTTTTAAAAATGCTTATTTATTTGGCGATCAAACCTATCAGACCCCGCGCATGCGCCACAGACAACAAAACACCACCGCTTATAAAATTGAATTGAAAACTTCTTTCAATCGGAACTTTACGATATTAGTACCTAGGCAAGGACAAATAATATTTTTGCTGTATTTTTTCCACGTACATATCAATTTTGTATCATTTATTATTATTTTCTGTAGCAGTATAAATACATAATAAATTTTAAATAATAAGTAATCTTAAATACGATGGGACAAGGAATGATAAAGGAATTCATGACCCATTTTTGTGATTGGTATAATCTAGTGTAAAAATATAATTGCCACTGACCGATTATTACAATAATTGATTAACCTAATTAATAATACATATATTAAGTACATCCCTAGTCGTTGACACAGAAAAAATAACAAAAAAAAGTTAAATTAAATAATCCTTTGGATTTATATGTATATTCAACTACTTTGGCCTAGTTAGGAACTTAAAAAAAAAACAAGTTATCTGCCAGATTCTAGCTAGCTGCCCTTTTTTATTTTTTTTACAGATCGGTAGGTATTTGTTTAAATATTTTTGGATATTTTCGCTTGATGCAGTGTATGTGAACAGTCTAGACAGATTCAAATACAAGAATGCAATATTAATGATATATCAAATCAGTATCTTCTTGGAGTTTTATATGAAATACTGATATACACTGGTTAGTGCTACATCAGTATTATTGAATATAGGCAGCATAACATGTTTGTTTTGACAATGATTATTCGGCCTAAAATTACTTATTCAACATTTTTGACACTCGCGATTATAATTTATGATTATAAATAAAATTTATATACAGGGCGAATTTTTCAAGCGGGCGTGGATGGCCAAATCCTAAACTAAAGGAAATAGCAAAAAATGCTGAAACGCCGATTTTGATTAAAACTAAAACTGCATCATTAGATTTTCGAAAAAATATGTTCCCAAGCCAGGAATCGAACCCCATGAACTTGAAAAAAAAAACACAGTCTGTATTATTACACCATCCGATAATGTTGCTAAAAAGGATCAAATTCTTAGGAGTAATGACATACGGAAAACTAAAAGAAACTGCTCTTTTTTAATAAACTGATTAACATTTTTGTATTATCATACATTACCTCTTTGTACTCAAAAATGAACAATGAGTCTCGAGGCCGATTTTGATTTGCATCATTTTTCGCTATTCCCGTTTCCTAAAGGAACTGGCCATCCACGCCCACTTGAAAAAATCACTCTATATACCATAGAGTTAATTATAGATTAGACTAGATGAGTTTAAGTACCTTACTTACATATTTAAGTCTCCACGTTGCATATTTAATGGTATGATGCTGTAAACATAAGTATGACTGTGGTTCTAGTTTTTGTTGCAATTTTCTGAGCATCGCATGCTGTTTGCTATAAAAATAGAGCTGCGATTATTGACTATTTACTCGTATAAGAAAGCATTAGCAATATACCAACATATGCAACGGGAAAACTACATTAATGTAATATTAAAAATTACTTCACTTACAATAAAATATATTTTAAGTAATTCTTTGGCTCTTAAATCTATTTTCGTGTCCCTGTAAATATAATATTCAGCCTTCAAATGAGGCTGTTTTCATGCGGAATAAAATAATTATAATTACTTAAAATTGTCCTTCCTTGGTATCCGAAATCTGCTTTTTCGGAATTATTTTATTATATACACCTTCGTATTTTTAGTTTATGTTAGTTCGTCTTGCTTCCGGTTTTAGATTAGTATTTTTAGTCTGTATTTTTTTTAAGATCAACTTTCGAAAACAATGTCGAAAGAAAGAGGGAACGCTGCCAACCTTGACCTTGCCGATCGTCAGTGGCAACCATGGTAAATTTTCTGTATATATATTGACGTAAATATTTAATAAAGAATATTAGGTGTATCTGATATTTTTTATTTAAATTTTTAAACAGCCAGGCATTTTTATAATATTCCGAAAAAGCATAGGTCAAAGATTGCAAACTTTAGGGTCGCTACTCACCACAGTAAGTCCTACATGATAATATACTTTTCGTGTACCTTTGAAGTATTTTCCCTTCTGTATTTTTTTAATGAGACAATAGGTGTAAATAAATTAAATAATATGTAAATACCCTAAGTTCTTAATTACACATATTTTTGGCAAGATTAACTACATAGAATGACTACTTCAAGTCCTGCTGGCTCCCATATACATGTTTTGGTAAATCACAAATAAAACGCTGTAATATTTATTATTGAAGATACTTATATAAATGACGCGTCTTTTTTGTATTTTTTACAAAAAAATATTTTTATCATTTAATTTTTTATCCTGGCAATCCGACAAAGGTGGATTCTAGTTTACTTATCATTTTCTACCACATAATCACATGTCAAATAAAGTAAGTAGTAACAAAAGGAAAAAAAACAAAAATATTTATTTTCAAGATTCCATTCCAAATGCAGAGTTTCAAGGGAGTTTCCCAAACCCTAAATAAACTAATGCTTCGTTTCGGTCGCAATTTTCAACTTCACTTGTTCATCATACCTCTCATTTTCCGCCATAAATTCCAACGGGTCCAGTAGCGTAGTTCTCGTGCCACGCCGCCCTTTAGAAAACTGACTCTTAATATCATACTTTTCCATCCAATTCCTTAACGTTTTCCTTGGCACCCCGTACTTGTTTGACGCTGCGTAAACACTGTAACCTTTCTTGACAGCGATCAATGCGTCCCTCAAATGCTGTGATGAATATTGTTTATAAGATTTCTCTTGAAAAACGTCCGTTTCTATATTGACGATAGCGTTGGGCCGCCGGCCGACGATCCGAGGTCTGGCGTGTATATTCAGAGGTATTCCATGGTCCATATCGATGAAGTGTCGCGTCACTATTTCCGTGGACGTCCTCACACCTGTAACAAGCAAGGTAAAGAAACCGCCCTTTAGTTTAGTTAGTTCAATAAAGTGGTAAGGCTGGCAACACTGAGCGCTTGAGGGCGTTTCTTTTCCTGGCTTCCTACAGGTGGGGTTAGGGTTGCAAGCGTTTTGTAAAAAGCGAGGAAAAGCCGCTCTTGGGTTTTGGGAGTGTCTTTTAAAAGTTTTTAGTAAAAAGTTTTTATAAAAAATATATTTGGAGCTTGCCTATGCGCACAATAAGAATTATCTCTAATTAATTATTGTAAAACGCTATAGTAGCTATTATTATCTTTCAAGCGATTAATTTGTACGAAACTCAGCTTAATAATAAATCAGTTTAAGTAATATATTTCAAAATCTGTTAGATTATAAGAAAACACAAGTTGAATATTTTTTAATACATTTTATTTATTTAACTCCTGTAATACAGCAAAAACGGTACAATAATGTTACCCATAATAATAGTTATTTATAAACGGGCGGACCACGATGATTTCGTATAGTTCATTAAAAACAAATTATTTATAAAAAAATATGAACTTGGAAGGTTAGATTTGCAGTCACTGTTAAAAATAAAAAAAGTTACCTTTTTTCTGTCATCAATTTGATATCAGATAAAAAATATGGAAAGAACTTTATAAAAAAAAATACGCTCAGCTAAATTGGGATAAAGCAGACAACAAATGTAGCTTTCCAAATAACGGAAAAAAACTGAAATTAATAGTTTTTTTTTATTTAAGTACAACCGATGTAACGATGAGAAATAAACCGCAAAATAAGTATTTTAATACTGCATACAACATTTAAGTTAGGGTTGCAACACATTTCGAGTGGTCGGGACACTTTAGCCAGGTTCAGTTTCCGGGTTTTTTTTTCTTCAAATTGCTGCACAAAATGAATGTCGTAAAAATTAAAACATCGTGCAGAGTATACAAGATGTTAATGTATTACTTGTATAGAACACAATTAAAAAAATACAATGTAAACAGAAAAAATTGGTAAACTTTTGTTAAAAAAAAAGTAACACTAAAAACATTTACGGACGCAATCTTTGTATTTTTTTTAAAGTCCCGCTATCCGCGTCCCGCCCAAATGTGTACAAACCTTTAGATTATATTTAATATATTGTATATCTACATAATAGCCACTTATGTACTATAGTATTATGTATATTTAGTTTTTATACTACTAGGCACTTGATGGATAAATACGTGTTCCGTATACTTACAAGGAATTAAAATTTTCTTCCCAACTTATAACAGGGAAATAAATATCTGTTTTTCTATTACGTTATGTAATGTGCTGTAAGTAAATAAATACAAAAAAAATCTGGTCATCTGATTCCAAACTAAGCAGAGCTTGTACTGTGGAAATCCGATACACTGATTTAATACTTTTATACTTTAATCTATTATTTCGCATTCCCGAGCAAAATTCAAGGTTTTTAATATTTAAAGCGGATCTACTCCCTATTAGGAATCTACCCGCAAACAAGTTTATAATTTCTGAGATTTCGTGATTAATCAGTGAGTGATATTTCGCTTTTATACAGGGTGATTAGTACGACAAACTTAAGGGGGATATAGGTGAGCGGTGACCTACCAACATATACAAAAATAAGACCAATAAAAACGTCAACATTTTCGAGATATTTCTGATTTTTATTTTTGAATTTTAGATATTTAATAACTCGAATATGGCGACACTTTTACCAAGGTCATTGTTTGTATATGTTGGTAGGTGACCCCCCCCCCCACCTATCCCCCCCTTCAGTTAGTCGTACTACTTACCGGACACCCTGTATATAGATAACACAGGACAAAAAGACATGCACACAAATATGTCCTGGGATCTGCGCAAACAGTTTTCTAGTTCGAGACAGAAATATTATAGCACGCGTGTAAAATAAACATTGGAAATATACAAAACACGCTTATGAAAAAAACCTTATACAAACGAACGTAACAGCAATATTATTTGATAGGAACATAATGAAATATCTAGGCCTGATTAATCAGTGGGATTTATGGAAAGTCATCGTTTTATTTAAGTCTGGCAATAATTTGAGACGGGAAAAATAAATGAAAATGTTGATCTGACGGATGTTAAAATTTTAGAAAACCAAATAGTTATCCGTCAAAATTTAATAATTGCTATAGGATTATATCAGCATTAAAATGGGTAAAAAGGTTTGAACGGCAGGTAACACTAACTCTTGACAAGTTTGACAGTTACGGGTGGTGTTGCCATATTAAATATAGTATAATACAAAACTTATATTCTATAGCCAGACTCAAATTACAGAATAACTTTCCAATATTTTTTTAATAGTTACATTGCTATTTAAACTTATTTTATGAATGGTGTCAAATATTTTTAGGCGAAAAAAGGAGGAGGTACTCATTTATGTTGTATTTTTATCAACTTGACGGCAAGAATGTCCGTAAAGTATTTTTCGTCTTAAAAATCGGTTTAACTTAGGCAAAATAACAGCAGTATACTCAAATCATCATTCATAAAAAAGCTTCAAATCCATATAAAACAACGCTTCGTAATTAAGTACATAGAAACTTGTATTTAAATACAAATAAATTAATACATTTCTTTTAAAAACATGTAAAACTTTAAGCTGTATATTTTTCCATGTTCGTGCGGTTATTTTTGTTTTTTATTTTCAGTTTTTTTTGTAGCAAGTTATAATTAATTACACCTTATTATGTTCAGGGTAGATAGAGTTGGTTAACCTTTAAAACTATATACAAAAATAACCGCAATAACTATTCTTATTTTAATTTTAATGTTAACATCTAAAAATTTCATCTTTAAGTCTTTTAATTTTTTATATATTTGGACGTAGTCCGACAAGCACTCGTTTTACTAAAGGCCAATCATTACATTATTCATTAATATTATAAATTAACTAAACACTAATAATTACACCAAATTTTAAAATACTTATAAATAAATAATAATAAACATGAAAATAACAAATATTTTGTATTTATTCAACACGTATGAATATTCGCAAAGCTGAAAATGACCAGCGTTTAATATTTTTCATAACGTATCGACCCTAAATACAAAATATTTGGAATTTTAAGGTAATTTTTTAAATGAAAATTTATTTTCTTTGGATTTTCATATTGCAAGAGACAAGAAAAATAGGAATATTGCATAAACAAAAACATTAAATAACTTCGTTATCTTTGGGGTAAATAAACATTAACTATTAATATACTTATAGTAATTATAATAAAATTTTCGTTTTCTTTGCTTTTTCTCTTTGGCAGTTTCTTTTATAAAAAGGTCGTATACTCCTCAAGCCATCAATTTAAATAAAAATGACAAATACCTATTAATTTTCAATAGTCAGAAATAATTATCGATCAATCGCCATATTAGGTTAAATAATCCATCGTTAAGATTTCAAAAAGAGAACTAAACGAATTCGACAAGTCGTTAAAAATTCAAAAATCGAACTCATTCGTGCAGTGACATATTGATAGCAGTGCTGCCATCTTGACCATTCTCCCCAACCTCAGCTGATTTATCATTTTTATTCCCGCTTTCATCTTCGCTCGACACATTTGAATTAAATAGAAAATGCTTGCCGAAATCCAATTCGGCTTCGTAAGCCAAGTCGTTTTCGGCTCCGCTTTTTTCAGCGTAATTCTGGTTTTCAGCGGCTGGTTGGTAGCCGTCAAAGTTTTTGTATTCCTTCTGCTTCTTGCTGTTCTCGACGAATTGTTTTAACTGCTGAGGCATGGGGAAGGAAGACTTGATGTGACACCGTTTCATCCAGTTGCGCAGAGATTTCCGTGGCACTTTATGGGTTTGAGCCGCTCTGGAAATAATTTTAAAAAACACCCTTACTAATCTGTCTGTCTGTTAAGTTATCACGGTTCTACTGAATAGGTTTTGATGAAAATTGGTAGAAACGTAGCTAGGACTACGGATAAACATAGGTTAATTTTATTATCGATCCTGTGTGAAACCGTATGGGATAGGTTTAGTTGATAAATCGCGATTCGTGGAAATAATTTTAAGGTAGTTTTGGGACGACCGTCCCATCCTCGAGCCAAGGAGGCATCTTAATTTCCAAAATAATGGACCATGAATTACTACGGGTAATGAAAAAATCGACATACCTATAAATACTTCCTCCTTTTTTGACGTCCATCAGGGCTGCCCACATGGCCTCATTTGAGTACCTTCTATTAGGGTTGAACTTTCCCATCATGACTCTCTCCAAATCTTTGCGCGACAACCCTGACGAACTAACCTCTTTTCCCTCCAAAAATTGATCTAAATCAGACTTCAATACAGTCTCAATACCGACTTCTAAATTCTTATCTTTAAACAGAGGCGGTCTACCCCTGCGTCGTATCTGTTTCTCCCCGATTTTAGGGAAAATTTCTTTAGTGGCAACACTGGAATTGTCAGATTTCATCTTAGGTATCAATTCGACTTCGGATTTTTGGCTTTTTATGTCAACTTTGGACTTTCTTATTTGGCTTCCTTTTAGTAAAGATACTTCTAGTTCTCCATTTTGTTCTAACCAAGATTTATAGTAGTCATTTTCGTTTTTTTCTGCTTTTTTTTGCGAATATGCGTCCTCGGCCGTGTTTGTGTTGAACCCATATTTGGAGAATTCGTCTCGTATTTCTGTCGCGTTCATTTTGGACAATCTATTTATATATTCCGTATTCGCTTTGGCCAAACTCTGCAATTTGTTTTGAAAGAACAATTCACTTTCAGGCTTCACTCTTATAAAGGGTGCTCGTTTTCCTAAAATAAAAAAACCAACATTATTATTTTTTTCTTTTTTTTGCCAATGAACCATGAATGCCTTTTGATAAAAAATGAGAGAGTAAAATAAACGAAGACTTAAATGTCTGTAAGATAGTCCCGTAAGCAGGACTTCAATAAAAAAATAAATAAAATAACATTCATGGTTCAAATAACAAACTACTAGTTAAATACAATTTCATTAAATAAAATAACTGGCCTACCTTACAGACATTTTTTATTTACTTTTTGGGTCACAATGTCCATTCACAACATGATCTTCGCTCTATAGTCTATGGTTCACACTGTCTATGGTTCGATTTTTAAACGCGACTCATCACATCCACCAATATTTTATGAAGCGCAAATTTCTCGCGATTTTATTGCGTTCGAAAATTAAAAAAGTTTTAAAAAATAAAATCAAAAGCAAGTGACAAGAGTGAAGTCACATTGCAAACAAACATTCAAATGTTTTTATGGAAATAAATAATAAAAAAAATAAGCAAAAATATTGAAACTTACCAGAGGTCTGTCCGAGACTACTTCCAGGTTTCCCTGGTTCTTCATCCTGAACAAAAAATAAACAGATTTTAATAATCTCCAGATTTATGACCGACTAGCTGTCCTCCGCGGCTTTCACCCGCGTCCCCGTGGGATCTTGTCATTTTTCGGGTTAATATATAGCCTATCTACGACACTCACAAATAACGTTGCGTTGGTAAAAGAATTTTCAGAATCGGTTCAGTAGATCCAGAGACTACCCCCTATAACCTAACAAACTTTTAGTTCAGTTTGTTGTACTACTTGATTAATCTCACTCTGTATAATCTTTGATTACACATTCCTAATAGTACCTGCTGCCCGCTTCCTATGTCCATCTCCAAGGTCCCATCTACCTCTCTTACAAAATTCATATAAATTGGTTCAGCGGTGACAAAAGTAACAGACAGTTCTTTTAGCTTTAATAATATGAGTATGGATGTACATATATTATTAGCGAGTTGGAATATATAGTTTATTAAGTACCCACCTCATTATATTCCATATTGTCATTGTCCAATTCTCCATAATAAAGGCCATCTTCTTCAACAGTTTCTTCTTTAACTTCTGGTGCTCTTTCTTCTGACTTCCGTTTCTTTGTGCCGTTTGTGGTTGCCGTGCTCTGGTTTGTGGTTGGTTTCGGTTGGGAGGTTGGGCCTGAGGGGGGGGAGGGGGGAATGAAGAAACAACATTTATAGAAATGTATCTTATCCCAAGCAGAGCTTGTACTATGGAAACCAGATACACTCCTATACATACAACTTTTTAAAAGGTTTAACAGTTTTAAAGGCGATGATAGTTCAGTGGTAGTGACGTCGGATACCGCGGCGATAGTTGTGGGTTCGTCGTCAAGCACCGTTCCGACAGCTGCACTTGAGAGCCAGTTCCCATCTAGGCTTTGTGTGCATACCACCTTCGGCCACATCATCACTTACCATGGTGAGATGGTGGTCAAACACAAGTTTATATAAAGTAAAAAATTAAATGTCCATTGACACAAATAACTGTTGACCATGGGAATCGAACTCACGATAAAACCTCAGTGACACAACTGACAGAAATGACAGATCTGACAGAAATGAGACAACTGAAAGAAATGAGAGAACTGACATAATTTAGAGAACTGACAGAAATGTGACAACTGACAGAAATGAGACAACTGACAGAAATGAGACAACTGACAGAATTGAGAGAACTGACAGAAATGAGAGAACTGGCAGAATTGAGAGAACTGTCAGAATTGTGAGAACTGACCATTAAGATGCTTGTCTCGCTGCGCGTTAGCGACGAGCGCCTCGCTGGCGACGGTGAAGTCCTTGCTCTCGGGCTTCGTGTCCGGCGACAGTCCTGACGTATCGCTCGAGCACAGACCTGGCGGTTAACATATCGGCATATATGCATAATCATTGTGAATTTCTCTTTTTTATTTAAAAATTACCAACAAAGTTTATATTAATAAAAAGGGTCACCAAAACGCTAAGAGGCATAATGTCTAGGTCACGTGATGTCATGACCTCTCCTGCTAGTAAACAAACTTTTAGTTGTCAAAATATCTTTCATAACTTGACCGTTCTCATTTGTTTTTTACAAGCAGGTGACGTCATACTCCAGAATCAGCCAGTATCAAGCGTTTTCAATCATGTGGTCATACATAAAAATCATAGATATTATCAAATATTACTATGGCTAAATTGTTTTAGAAAAATACTTACTGTTAAGCTTACAACAGTTTTATGTATGTTTTCATTGTAGTCAAATACCCTATTCACGGTTTCAACCGCGAAATATTAATTCATATAGAATATAATAATAATTTTAACAGACATAGATATTTTTGATCAATCTGAGATGAATTTTAATGTATTGTTATCATTTTCTATGTAATATCTTTATGGCTAGTTTTGTATTCTTTAAGAGATCAGGTTTGTTTATGTCCCATGTTTATACTTTTGATTATGCAATAACCGTTTGTATCTTTAAATAAATAAATAAAAAGTAATATAGTTCCGTAGATACATCTAAACGTATGCACTGTGACCGACAGCTTCGCTACCACACTAAAGTTGACAAATCTGTCGCCAAGCACTTATCGGTATATTCCGGTAATTGCACTTAACTCAACATTAAACATATAAAGGTGGACAACACGTGGGCAATTCTCCTAGTATTGCTACAGGCGACAGTAGTCACTTACCATCAAGTTGCCTGCCTGTTGTCAGACCTCACAAACTTTTGTATCTTTCTAATATTAATTCAATGAGATATTTTTAAATGACTAATTAGTAATGTATCTGTTCTGACCTCTGATCTGCAACGCTTCAGCCGACTTGAGCAAGCTGGGGAGCTCCTCTTGAGTGACGTTCACCTCTCCTTTATACATGAAGTCCACTAGAGCCTGCATTTCACTAAACCTGGGGAGATGAAAAAAAATTTGAAATGCACTTATGAAGGCCAAAGCAACAAAGGTTCAGAAATCGCCGGTGAGAAACTTAGCAGGGTTACTAATTTTTTTGACAATCTGAATATATCAGCTATTTTACAAAAAAAAAATTCAGTTTTAAGCTGACAAATACTGAGTTACGTGTCAATAAATAAAGTGAACATCTTTATTTTACAGCTACGTAATAATAAAATAAGCATCTATATTCTTATTATACATTTCGACACAGTAATACGGTGTCGAAAAAGGGCCCCGATTTTCGCAACTTAAATGATTGAAAATATCTTAAATTAGATTTAAGAGAAATAAGAAGCTCTCAAAAGAAATAAATTTTCCCTGTTTTTGCAACATTTTTCATGCTCCTATCATATCCTGATGCTCCTATCATGATCATAGCGTGATGTTATATAGCCTTCCTCGATAAATGGGTTATCCAACACTAAAAAAATGTTCAATTCCAACCAGTAATTCCTGAAATTAGCTCAAACAAACTCTTCAGCTTTATAATATGTAACCTTCATGCTGAGGTATGTAGGTAGGTACCTAAAGGCGATGCTAGCTCAGTGGTAGTGACGTCGCACACCGCGGCGAAGATCGTGGGTTCGAATCCTACAATGAGCGTGAGCTTTCGGTGAAGGAAGACATTGTGAGCAAACCACAGCACGGTGGTAGGGTACTTTGTAATACCCGACTGGCTGGCTACCACACACAAGTTGAAAGTCTGTCACCAAGCATCTATTGGTGTGTTCCAACAGCTGCACTTGAGGGCCAGTTCCCATCTAGGTTTTGAGGGCTTACCACCTTCGGCCACATCATCACTTACCATGAGATTGTGGTCAAACAGTCAAACACAAGCTTATCCAAAAAAAAAGGTACTGACCTCATGTCCCTCATGAGCACGATGGGATGCTTGCAGGGGTTCTGCAGCAGCAGTCGCTCGAGGTAACCGGAGCAGGCAGACAGCACCAACTTGTGGCAGCGCAGCTGTCGGGACTCGCACGCCAGCGTTACGTCCGCGAACTGCTCCGTCAGTAGGAGCCGGGGGAATACTGCCTGGGGGGGGGGAACGATAAATTGTAACCAATCCATCCTTTTTGGCGCGAATTTAGATTTTCGCGAGTCAACAGATTAAGAATCTTTGCAGTTTAATTAATGCTGTGCTGAGCCCCGGAGTCAATTCTAACTCAAAGTATATCTCATGTATTCAGGTTAGGCCCTGGACGCAGGAAAGCGCAAAGCCATCGTGAAGATCCTTGGGTAAGGCCTTTGTCCAGTAGTGGACGTTTTCCGGCTGATATGATGGGAACGTATGTCCTATGAAGGCACTATGAGCGTAACAATTGTCTCTACCACCGCTTCAATATAGACTTCGGCAAGAAAGAAACTCAGCAAGACTATTTTTATCTGCAGTGGATCAACATTTCGGTGAAGGAAAACATCGTGAGGAAACCATAGCACGGTGGTAGGGTACATTGTAGTACCCGACTGGCTGGCTACCACCCTCAAGTTGAAAATCTGTCGCCAAAACACCTATCGGTGTGTTCCGACAGTTGCAGTTGAGAGCCAGTTCCCATCTAGGCTTTGTGTGCTTACCATCTTCGGCCACATCATCACTTACCATGGTGAGATTGAGGTCAAACACAAGCCTATCCAGAATAAAAAAATATTTCTTGACAATCAGCTGAGTGAGAGGTAACTTACCTGTAAATTCGTGTGATACGAGTTCCACCTCACACAGAACTGCTGCGGTTGTAACGCCATCTTGCGTCCAAACGTGTGAAACTCCCGCGCCGATCGATATCTAACTTTTTTATGACATTTTCAATATGTAAACTATTTTAATCTTTGGCCGATTTAGTCACTTCTTTTATCAATTGCACACTATTATTGTAAAAAAATTGCACAGTTTATCTTTTTTTTTTTCAAAAAAGTTCACAAAAATGTCAACTTTATTGTATCACAGCTCTAAATACACAAATTAAGTATAAAATATTTCATTTATTTATTTATATTTAAGTACAAATCAATACTTTTATAAGTAGAAACTTTTTAGACTAGACTGTATATGCGTTTTTCATATATTCGAATACTGGAACATTTTAGTCTGTTTACCTGAAAAAAAAAACAAAAATAGGTTACGAAAGTAAGATGACCTACTTGTGTGCCAAATTTCATCAAAATCCGTACATTCATTCGTTTTTAGGGTTCGGAAAACGGACTGTTTGTCTGTCTGTCTGTCTGTCAAGAATCATTTTCTCAGGAACGAGTGGAGCTCTGTTAATGCTGCATATTTAGAATCCTAAGGCGATGATAGCTCAGTGGTAGTGACGTCGAATACCGCGGCGAAGGTCATGGGTTCGCTTACAATGAGCTTGAGCTTTCGGTGAAGGAAAACATCGTGAGGAAACTGCATGGTGGTAGGGTACTTTGTAGTACTCGACTGGCTGTACTGATCTGTGTGTTCCGACAGCTGCACTTGAGAGCCAGTTTCCTTATAAGTTTTGTGTGCTTACCACCTACGGCCATATCATCATTTCTGTGACTGCAACTAATTAAAAATATCACTCACTGATTGATTACGAAATCTCAGAAATTATAGATACAAACTTGAAATTTGGCAGGTAAGAAATAATATAAAATAAAATTTGAAAATCCAACACCTAAAGAGTTTCATTCATTAAACGCGGGTGAAACCGCGGGAGACGACTAGTTAATCGGAAAAAAGTTGCGAAAGAATCCTAGTTACGTCATTCATAATCAATCAGTCAACCAAAGACAGAGATAGAAGCACTAACGAGAGAGGGAGACAGCTACACGTAGGAAACAAAAGTTGAAAAACAAAAAGTTTGCGGGTAGGAAGAAAAATAAAAATCAATAGAGTACCTCTCATGAAGGGTCAGTAAGTGATGAATATTCAGTAAAACTGGGGAAATTTTCGCGGTTTTTAACGATCTAAAGTTGGATTTGTTATTAGAAGGAGTATTTGACAGTTGTTGAGATAAATATTTCTTTCTTCAAATTATTTGTTAAAAGAATGAATGAGAACGCTGACATTAGATTGACTTTTATTGATCAACTAGCAGGACCCGCTGAACGTTACAAATCATTGAAATTCTCTGCTTTTCTGTACTATCATATTTTTTTTTGATTTCCTTTTACGGCTATCTGATCCCAAACTAAGCAGAGCTTGTAATATGGAAACCAGATGACTGATATAATACATAGACTACTTTTTTTTTTTGTAAATACACACTTAAATAGATAATTACACCCAGACTTAGGTCAAACAGACATGTTCATGCACACAAATGTCTGTCCTGGATGGGAATCGAACCCACGACCTGCGGCGTGATAGGCAGTGTGAAATGAATGAATGAATGAAATATGCTTTATTGTACATACACCTTATACAATAAACAAGGGAGATACATGATAAAAAATAAAAATAAAAAATAAAGCGAGTACAATATAGGCGGCCTTATCGCTTAAGCGATCTCTGCCAGGCAACCTTTGGGTGAGAGGAAATATATCTAAAAAGTGGCAGGTGTAACACCTGTATATACATTCTACATAAACTAAATAAAACAATATACATATGATAAACAGATACTATACATATAGAAAATAAATAAATATGACAATACATAGGTATATATACAACCGATATACTAATACTTATACATAGATAACTGTAAATATAAATAAATAAATAATAACAATACATAGAAATTAAAGAGAAAGGTAGTAAGAGTGTATTTGCGACTTAAACAATTCAATAGTCTGAGCCTGTCTTATGGTCTGAGGTAAAGAGTTCCACAGACGAACAGCTTGCACAGTGAAAGACTGACTAAACGTTTGGGAAGAGTGTAAGGGTGTTTTAAGGAGAAGTTTGGAAGATTTGCGAAGGGTGTGATGTTGAGAGCTATGGTATTCGAAGTGTTCCCTAAGATAAGAAGGGGCTTTGGGATTAAATAGAATGTTATATAAAAACTGAAAGTGTGTGAGTATTCCGGCGAAGTCGAATTGGGAGCCACTTGAGTTGAGTACGAAACTGGGAGACATGGTCATATTTGCGTAAGCCAAAAATGAACCGTATGCAGAAGTTTTGAAGCCGCTCATGCTTATTTAACTGCTCCTCTGTGAGGTCAAGATGGCAGACATCAGCATAATCGAGATGCGGTAAAAGCAAAGACTGTGAGAGCGCAACTTTGGTTTCCCTGGGCAGAAAGTTTCGTAACCGTCTAAGTGAAGAAGCGGCAGCAAACACCCTTCTGCTAACTTCTGCTATTTGCGGTCCCCAAGATAAGCTTCGGTCGAACAAAATTCCGAGGTTTTTAACTACTTCGCTATATGGTATTACGATACCGTCAAATATTATTGGGTGTAGTTGGTCCCACTTAATCCGAGATATTAAAGCTTTACTGCCAATAATAATAGCTTTAGTTTTAGATGGGTTCACTCGGAGACCGAAGCGACTGCTCCATTCGGAAATAGTGGCGAGGTCTTTATTCATTAACTGAATGGCACAATGGAGATCGGTAATAGAGGATTGTCTGTATAATTGGAGATCATCTGCATAAAGGTGGTATGAGGAAGAAATATTATCAGTAATGGATGAAATAAAAATCGAAAACAAAAGTTGAGAAAGGACGCCACCTTGTGGAACACCGGCGCTTGCATCACACCATGCAGACATTGTCTCATCAACGCGAATACGCTGCCGGCGTCCATACAAGTAACTACGAAACCAATCAATCACCGTTAGAGATATGTTAAGAGAGCACAGAATAGCCAGCAAAATATCAAAATCAACTGTGTTGAATGCATTACTGAAATCAAGTAGCGTTAGAAGAGTGAGTTGTCTGTTTTCCATCCCGGAACATATATCGTCTGTAATTTTGACTAGAGCTGTCACAGTACTATGCCCAGGACGGAAGCCAGACTGACAAGGATTTAATAAAATGTTACTGGATAGAAAATTGCTAAGTTGGTGGTGAACAAGTCGCTCTAAAACTTTTGATAAAAATGGCAGTATCGCAATTGGTCTATAATCTGAAAAATTTGAAGGATTACTTTTTTTAGGAAAAGGGATTATAAACGCTTCTTTCCAAAGAGAAGGGTAGTTGCTCGTTTTTATTGAAGAATTAAAGATGGAAGTTAAAACAGGAGTAAGTAGGTCAAGGAGAGGGAGAATCATCTTTCGACTGATATTGTCACCACCGACAGCATTAGAAGCAATGGACGTAATGTGTCTCTTAACATACATCACAATCAGTAAATTGTTTAAAAGAGAAAGTTGGAATATTGGGAGATTTGGAAAGTGAAATATCATTTAATGTATTATGTTTAGTTACATTATTAACTACGGATGAAGACGAAAAATGTTGGTTAAGTAGGTCTATGTTCAAATTAGTGGAAATAGATGTATTGTTTGATTTTCCAATTCCCAGGGTCTTAAGAAATCTCCAGACTTTAGCTGGGTCTCCATTCTCGACAGATTTGTGAATATGGCGTCGTTGTGCATCTTTACACACCTTGTTGTAGTGATTCCGAGTCTGTCTGTATTTTTCAC